>NTHP01000143.1:634987-652306 GCA_003416845.1 Oplegnathus fasciatus
TGATGGTTAATGTGACAGCTAGGAATGTGAAATGTACATCAGTATGTGAATCAACCTGTGATGCTGCATCAGGAAATACAGAGTTAGATCTTGATGATCTGGTCAACAGTACAAATGCAAATGAAATGCTTAACCCCCTCGACATAATCACTGCTCTCTTTCTCTGTTCTGATGGTTTTGTACGACAGGAAATGATAATCCAAGGGCTTTATTGAAGACAGAATTGTTCTCTCTGAACGTCCAATGATATCTTTTGTAAGACTGGGTGAGTGCTCCTTGTCAAAGTCAGAGATCCTCAATAAGCTTCTGAGCAACTCTCAGCAGTACCATGATACCATTATTCACTGTGACATGGAGTGTGGTGACAGTCCAAGGAGAATATCCAATGGATTGGCTGAAATTACTTGGTAACTTCCTTGTGGGAACAAAAACATGGATGTTTTCAGTGAGCCAGTAGCTGTAGCTAACCTTCGTGGGGACATTGCTTCATTTGAAACACAATTTTCTTTTTTTGTGTTAGACATCTGCAGCAGTTTTTGTGTTCTTTGACAGTATGGACTCTGAGTTCAAGCTGCTTACCAACAAAAACCAGAAGGCGCAGATCTTCTTGGTGGGTAACCATCAAAGCCAGAGTTTCAGTATACATGCTCTAAAAAAGGTAGCAACCAAGTTGGGCTTGACTAACAGCAACATCCTTTTGAAGGCTAAGCAAATGAATGATGCGGACTTTGCAAAGATTTGCGGAAAAAAGTCAGAGATGTAGTTGAGAACTCAAAGATTAAGATGGGAATTGAGTAGATGGCTAACATTGCCCATGAACCGCCCAGATAGCTCACTGGGCTGAGCGGGCGCCCATGTAGCGAGGGCTGGTGGTCATTTGCCGCATGTCATCCCCCACTCTTTCTCCCATTTCCTATCTACTCTCCAGCTGTCCTAATAATAAAGGCGAAAGGCCAAAAAGAAAATATATTTAAAAAAAAAAACATTGCCCATGAACTGGAAATCTTGGTTGATGAAGACTGTCCAGAGTGCTGAGCTGCCAAGAAAAATGCAGATGCCATCACTGCAGAAATTCAACATCCTTAAATACAAAGAAGCTCAGCTACCCTTGCAAGGCCAAATATGGAAGGACCTGACCTGCTTAGAGTAGACACACTGCCACTACCCTCCTTGCCTGCTTAGCCTTCCGCCATCGCCATGCTAATGACGCGATTTACAGCAGGTGGTGAGTTGACTGATTAAACAGGATTCCCTAGTCACCTCTGCATGGGCAATTGACCGACACAGCAAAGGATATCTGCCATCTTGTGGAAGTACCAGTAACTGCAGAGCTGAGTTATCCAAGTTCGACTGACGACATAAATAACTATCAAATAATAAACAACTTCTGACAAAGGAAATAGGCTATAAATGATAAAAAATTAATAATTTGAAATCATACCAGTATGAATTAGCGACCAGTTACACTCCCACCAGTGGTGTAGTGGTGCCTGGAGAAGTGGGTATACTCTTAATTTATGCCCCCGATTTTTTTTTAAAGTGGCCCGTCCAGCAAAGGATAAATGCCCTGTGTTATAAACAGTGACATGTAAGACTACTCTTGCATATTTAGTTCACCCAGAAATGGGCCAGTAGTGTTTGCACATTGGCACTTAACTTCTGCTGCTTGACTTCAGGGAGTAAGGATCATTATGAAATTAACATTAGCCACAGAAGAGGTGCAGATTTTGCAATCAATACTGGCCCACAGACTATAGGGTGAGACAACTACACAATTCCTTAGTCCATCTACACATGAAAATTGGACAACTATTCTCTCACCTTGCAAGTAGTCTATGGGCCAGTAGTTTCTTTTGTAAACTATCTCTTGGAACAGCTGATTTGCAACAGATAGTGTAGGCCAGAGTGTGCCACCATTATAAAATTAACATTATTTGTCAAGCGGCAGTTTGCAAATATTACTGGTCCTCCACAGGCCTAATGCATGAATATAAGATATATTCAAGATGAGGCAAACATGGTGTTTCAGTCAGAGAATTGTTTATTTTTAACACGTTTCACCTTAAATAAAAAACACATCATCCTCTTCCACACATCAAAACCAATTAGATAAACACAAAAAATGCACAGTCATAAAACTGAAAATGAAATAAATAATTTGATTTCAATAGCTGAACACTATAAAGATCAGGCATATTCGGTAAGTACTTCTTTAGGTATATATAAATATCATCATAAATATCAAATATCATAATCATTAAAATAATTCAACAATATATTCAAAACAATATGTTACAAAATAACAATATTTAGTTAACAATGAACAAAAATATATACATTTTACAACATATTCATGAAAACCACATTGATAATCTCTCAACCCAAAGCTGGGTTTCTAAATAAGTGCTCATATTTTTGGCTAAAGGGACTTAACATCAGGTAGGTACTAAGGTAAGTAGTGCAATACTTATCAAATAACTGATTTTGAACACAAGATTTATTGTCAGTGCAGCTTTTTAAACCTGTCAACAGCCTGTCTACCCCTGGACTACAGTATATTCCAGACAGACTTGCTTTCTGCAGGGGTTTTCACACTGCACCGTCTAGAATGCACAGAAGAGGCAGCACGGTGACTCTTCAACCAGGTCCTTGTATACTTTCTAGGATCAAACCTGGAAGTAGGGGGGCGTTAATGCTAATCATCATTAAGTTTGATATGTTTGAGAGCAGTAGGACATGTCCTCTTGTCTGTGCTTATATTGTTCATAAGGCTAAAATTCCTCTCACACTCCGCTGTGCTAACAGGGAATGTTTTCATGCAGTTAAAGCTAGGGTTGGTAATGTTGAAGAAACCAGCAAGAGAGTAAGCTAGATTTTGGAAGTAAACAACCGCCCCCCCTTCAGGTCTCCCTCCAAAGCCACTCCCTTCAAAACACACAAACGCGCACCGCCTGACTACTGCTGGAGGACGCGTCCAACCACTTCATGTCTCCTTCACAGGTTTGAAAACACCTAACATTATCATAATGAACGTAAACAACCAACATGGCTGTTGTTAGTACTCACAGCGTCACTTTTCAGGCCCTTCAACTCACTCAGTTCTTCTCGCCATCGTTGAAAATCCAGACTGACATTGACTCTGGTTTGACCTCTTGCTTTATCCAACCTCTTTTTGGTCGCAGCCTTTTCTTCTTCTGTCTTTCTTTCCTTTCTTTGCCATTCTTGTGCGACAAGTTCACTAGCTTTAGCCGCCTAGCCGTGTGGAAGACTCCGGGCATGCGCAGTGAGGTCAGGGTCAGAGTGCGCGCAGGTAGTCAGATGTGTAGCTGGACAGGCAGGCATTACAGTCCTGTGACAGCCACAGACACCAGATTTTTTTCCTTTTTTGTCAGAGGACTTGAATTATTGATTGCTGTCTGGATGTAAAGAGAATTTCAACAAATACAAAAAAAAAATGCTTCTAAAAGACAATGCGTACCCAAGCTTTAATGAGTGGTTTTAGGTCCTTGGGCTCACTGTTGGGCTCTTCCAGTAGGTCCCACATCCCATTCAGTGCTTGGTCTATGCACAAGTTAAATCGCTTGCACTCGCTTAACTTGTTCTTCACCATGGCGGATGCTGGGGTTTGATGGCCATTTACTCTGATCAAGGATGCTGAGGTCCTTGATGGTCTCATCTTCGAAAGACAAACATTGCTCAAGATTGTTCACAAGGCTTTGTAAGAACTGGCCTGGATTGATAGACTTGAGCTTTGCATTTCTTTTCAAGGCTAAAGACCGATACTCCGCACTCTCTTTTGCCTCTAAAGTCTCACCATATTTCTCACCCGGACTCTCTTTAAATGAATGTATCACTCTGATTGTGCATTTCAGCAGATGCTCTGCTCTAAGGAGAGTTATAGAACGAGACTGAAGCTCCTGTGACAGGACACTTAGTTCATGGAGTGTGTCATACATGAGCCCAAGGTCACAAAGAAATTCAGAACTTTGAACACTGTCTAATAAACCTGTGTACATTTGCTTCTCTTTGTTGGACCTCCTCTCATCAGACCAAGTATTCTTAAAGTGCTGCACAAGAGCTCCCAGTGATGTCCAAACAGTATGAACAGTCCGAAAGCTACTGGCCACCCAGCGTACATCCAAGAAGAAATTGTGAGCCTACTTCAGCTGCTGCATCTATGAGTTCACGCTCATTTTTGTTTGACATACTATACAGAGAATATAGCTTCTGCGTAACAGCTTTAAAGTGGTTGACAGAGTTTACCTCATCAACTGCATCTGACACAGTTAGTTCAAGTCTATGGTTCATACAGTGCCATACAAAAAGCTTTGGGAATCTCGAGGTCAACCTGGTTGCTACTCCTTACTTTTTTCCTAACATGACGCTGGCTCCATCAGATACAAATGTTTTCACGAAGCCATTCTTCTGTAAAGCCAGCATTAGTTAAACAAGTGAGTAGACCCTCTACTATGCCATCTGCTCTCTGATTTTCCCGTTCAACAAGCCCAAGGAATATGAATTCAGGGCTGTCTTCTTGAATTGATGCTTTAACTGAAACTGTCATGACAGCTTTGTGACTTAAAGATGAGGCCTCGTCAATTAGGACGGCTAACTTACTTGATGATGCTATTATTCTACTGACGATTTTGCTCTGCATCTCATTAGCAACGTGTTTAGTTATTTGTGTTGCACTGTAATGTGAATGAAGTATTGAGCCCATCTTTATACCATTCAATTCCTGCAGCAAGTGCCTTAAACCTGCATTCTTTGTAATGGCCAGCAGGGGGCGACTCCACTGTTTCCAAAAAGAAGGCCAATTGTATGCAAGTCTATGAGAAAATGACCCTACTTCTCACTTGATTTATAACCTCAGTAAACAGTTTCACAATGAATTTATGGTCTTAATTGCTAGTTTTAAGCCTTCAATACAGCATGATGTTCATTTTGTTAATTATGGTCCCATGTAGAGTAAAATAGATGATAAAGGAGCATATGCTTTAGGACGGGGCTACCTTGTGATTGACAGGTCGCTAACACAACGACTTGTCAATCAGGATTGTTCAGCGTTCAGTTGTACTAAAAAACACTCTAAAGAGTCAGCTGTTCATTTTTTCCGGTAAGTACGTTGTTTAAGCCTGTTTTCGCTAACCAAAATTAGCATACCAATTAATATCACAGTTAACGTGAATTACAGATGCACTTTGCTAACCAGGCTAGCTAGCTAGCGTTAGCTGATAACTTAGCGCTCCTCCCCAGTGGCAGTGCAGTAGTGCCCTTGCCTTATGAAAGTCAGAACAAACTTTTTAAATTAGGCCTTGTAGCTCTAATATGAGTGAAGATTCAGCAACTGGATTGCTTATTTCTTGCCTCAAATTTGTTCAGAAACAGATTTTGGTGGACTGCTAAGGTGAAATAAGTGAAAGTTTACGTAGCCTTCTACATACAACGGAACGACTCAAACCCCACTGGCTCACAGAGCTGGCTCCAAAAAGACCAAGATGGTGACGGCCAAAATGCCAAACACGAGGCTTCAAAACGGTAGTCCACAAACCAATGGGTGACGTCACGTTGGCCACGTCCGCATCTATTATACAGTCTATGCCTTGGACAAAGTATGTTTCCTCACCTTATATCTCAAGACTGACAGATTTGTCTTTCTACTTCCCCGGCCAGACGCTTGAATTTCAAAGTCCATCCTTTCTCTCTCGAGAGAGAGAGATACACCTTGCTCCTTGTTGATCCCAATGGACTTCACACTGCTACAGACCAGACACCCTTTGAAGCATAAACAAACAATATAACTACTGTTTTCACATCTGAATGTGTGTAATGTCCATTTCTCCCACATACGTACAAGCACACAAACACACACACTGTATATTTCTCTGTGTCCACTGTTTTAGAAGCTGCCAAAACAATCTACCCAAACTTACCTAATTTTTTGTTTTCTTGTCCAAACCAGGGGTTCTTGGATTGTTTGGCTGTCCACAGGTCTGGCCAGTCATTATTGGTGTCTAAAAAAAACAAAAACAACATGAGTGATTGAATTATAGGCTATAAATCTAACAATGAAAACAATTAAAATAACCTGAACATTACTGAATTTAGTTAATTGACACAAGAATTTCAAACAGACTCACTAATTGGAACCTACAGGTAGCCTATTTCAGAGCCAGACACCCCACCCCAAACCCCCTGCTGCCAAATTGGTCCCCCTTAATGTGTGACTTACTGACTGTTTCTCCTATGCAGGGCTCTTAAATAACTACTTTCACCATCATCCCAGAACTGTCCCAAAATGAATGTGGACCATCCCGAATTTAAGGTCTTTGTTTTTCTACATTATCATTAGTTAAAATCATTCAAAGTGACCTTTAAAATAAATAAAACATCATACAAATGATTAGATGATCAATCATCAACTTTTTTATTTAAATTCATATGAAAAGTACATATACAGCATATGGCCTACAGTATACTTGCATAGATTTATAGAAAATACATGCTGCATCAATTTTACTTGATCAGCAGAAAAGTGGTAACGTTTTCTACTGTATTCATTCATTAATTTGTACTAAGTACTTATTTGCTAGTTAAACCTAAAGAACAAGATCCATATAATGTAAAGGTTTGCCAATGACCAGAAAAGAATATCGGATTTTTTCACTTCTAAAAGCCCCAAAGCAACCATACAAGCTATAGAACAAGAGGACGCAGTGTCCAGTTGCTATACCAGTGTGTCTGCTACACCTGCTCAATCTTCCTCCATCATAACGTTACCAAGCTCTTTTGCTGCTGGAGCAGTTCAAGAGCCGGAGCATCAGCCTTCAGTAACGCTCCCCTCACCCGCCTAACGCTTGCATTAACATAATTTAAAAGGTCCTGCTGTTAAAAAGTGCTCACCATGGTTGACGTCTTCATTCAAAGTTGTAGTTGAAGAGGCAGCATCTCTGTCACTGTCAGCATCCTCTCCGACTGGGGTGAGGGATGGCAAGGGTGCTAGGCTATTGTTAGCTGTGCTGCCGTTAGCTGAGCTGCTGGCTAACAGCGCCGATGTAGCATTGCAAGGTCGTTTGTAATTCTGAAAGCGAATTTTTGTTTGAGTAGTTCGCTTCATGTTTCCTATTAATTTCATTAATTAATTCCAAAAACCATATTTTCTTTCCTTATTATTTGACGGAAACCAACAGGACAGGTAGAGCCCGGATGGCAAAGGCATGACCTGCCCTACTCTGCCTCTGATTGGCTAGTACTCATTGCCGTCGTTGGTTGGGTTGGTTAGGTTTAGGCATGAGGAGTGATGATTGGTTAGGAGTGATAATTGGCTGATGATGCGCATCAGAGGGGATTTGGAAATGGGCATATGCAATGCCGACTGAAGAATAAGTAGGTATACGCTGTATACCTGCATATACCCTGCACTACACCACTGACTCCCACCAAATCCTGCTATGATGAACAAAACCCAGTGGATGGAGTGAATCATACGGGATTTCTAGACTCATACATTCTACACTCAAATGGTCCAACCTAAAAGCGGCCAAATGTAAGTGTTGTAGTGTATGTGTGACATGTTCATCCTAATCAATCTCAAGGAGGAGCACCAATTTCTGAATCGGTCACTCAATGACTGAAGGTTTGGATGAATGATCCCGCCCTTATATTGCTTTCTGCTCCCCTGTTTGAATCTCTTTTTTCCCTCATGTTTTTTCCTTTGTCTTTGTCTTTTTTCTTCTTTTTTCTCTTTTTGTACCTGAGATACGAACATGCACTATACCCCTTGCTGCTGGCATCTGAGAAGTGATGCAGTTCTGTTCTGTATCATGTTGCCAAAGTCTTGTGGGTGGTATCATCTTGGGATCATGACATCTTTCAACCTCTGAAGACCAATTTTCCACTCCCCCCACCGTAAACCAAAATCCTCTGGCAATGGATCATCCCATGCCTCTGCAGCATAGCTCTTGTAGTATACGCTTTCCAGTCAGGGCGAATGGTGCCACAAACCCCAGTGGATTGTACAGAGAGGCGACAACTGAAGGCTGATCTTTCAAACTGACATGGAAGCTGAAGGTGTCATTGTCTATTGACCACTGAATACCAAGTGCATGCTCTGTTTTCTCTCTATTTTCAGTTTTGTGTTGCCGTGCCAAATACTTCAGTCCGAAGTTAGCGCATCCAGGAGACGGGGCAGCTACAAAGAGGTGGACAGCCATCCTGTAGTCCTATGGTTCCTTTTCCAACTCTCCATGCTCCCATAGTTTCATGATTCAGGGGTGACAAGGAATTGATGGAATATTATTTCAACATCACGGATTATGGCTACGGCCTCCTTCCTGAAGCGACAAAGGACTCCTATTAGGGAGATGATTAAGTCAGGTCCAGTCAGTAGAGTGTCATTTAGGGAGACACCGAAGAACTTTGCTGAACAGTCAAAGACAACTCTTAGCTTGTCAGGTTTTTTGGGGTTATAGACGCCATGATGAGGGAGGTACCAGTCTCTGTATCAGTTGGTGTAGGCTCCAACTCTGCATCACCTTTGCTGATTATATCCTCTATGAACGTTTTGTACTGGTCATGATATTGTTTATTGGCCTTCAACTTCCTTCTTAGACACTGAAGGTGAACGGTGGCTAGCATCTTGTTGTGTAGTAGCGAAGGTGGACTACTACTCTTGAAAGGGAGAGGCAACTCAAAATGTCCGTCCTCCTTTTGTCTGATGTTGTCACAGAGGAACTGTATGAAATGAACATCGACACATACTTCTTCTTCATAGGTCCTTCATAGGTCCTTTCATTGAAGTCTGACTCCAGGGCTTTCAAAACATCAGTGACTGGTGGGGCTGGTATTTCTTATACTGCAACTCGATGCACAAAGCTTTGACTTTAAGGTGAGGCCATAGTAGTGCTGTTTTCTCTGTTAAGATGTAAGACTTACCCACCGGAATGAAGCCGTGGGTGTAGGCTTGCTTTACTTGGAGGTGTTTTCCAGAATGAAGTCCTCGAACTTGTAGACTGTGAATGCTCTTACTTGTTAATCCTTTAGACCCCATAGCACCCCGGAGCACCCGTTCTATATTTCACTATAGTGCCCAAGAGCACCGTCATTTTAAAGTTATTTTTAGCTTATCAACAATGGAAAATAAAGTCATGAGCTTTGCACTGTAGATACTTTAAGTTGTCACCGATGAACCGGAACCGGAAATATAAATCGTAACATTGAAATCTTACACTTGTAGATCTAAAAATGGCTCCGCCGACTAAGCATCCCTGTATTTATTATAATCTTATGGAAGCCCTAAGATTGTGTTAGAGATCCTGACCCACCGTGCAATGTAGAAAGTTTTTTGCTCAAAATCACATAATCACCATCATTAAACAGCGGGACCTACCCGACTCTCCCTGCGGGAGACGCACGGTGTTTTCCGGTGGGCAGTTGGTAGGGCAGACAGACCGGGTCGTGGTGACTTTTCCACATAAAAATTTTGCAATTTTTTTCTCTTAACATTGCTGTGTGGGTTGAAGTGTGGGACGTTTTCTCTTTTATTTTGAAAGCCGAGCATTATCCAGAGAAAGATCTGTTTTGTTGTCAGACTCTGAATGTTGACTCAGGAAACAGACAGAGAGAAATGTTGTGGATCCTGTGTGGATCACATATTCGTTATAAATTGACCTTAAGTTACTTTATCTTATTTTAGGCGAACTGAAAATAGCTATTTACAACAGTTTTAGTGCTATTTGTTGTTTTGTCTGGTGTTTTTTTAAATGTGTTGAATCAAACTTGGTCTAAAAAGCTACACATGCCACATATTTGGTATCAAATTAAAGAGGAAGTTGTGTTTTTTAAAATGAAAACAACTTGTGATTGTCAGTTTCCTCAAGCTGGTCTTCAAGAATGAATGTTGAATCGCTCTGTGCGTCAAGTAACGCATAGGTGAGAACTTCTCTCTGTGGCTCTTGTACTGAAGACACCAGGACTGGAACTCTGCTTGAGGTAGCAGGGGCATATTGTGTTGATGTATAAGACATGACCTTGTGAACTTCTTGGCTTGTACTGTTGTCTGAGCCATTATTTGTGACTTCCACTGGCCCTTGTCTCCACTCTTTATGCAAGCAGGTTGGATGTCGACAACTGCAGGTACTACAGGTGTGTCCCCTTTGCAATCTTTGGTGATGTGTCCCTTCCTCAAGCATCCAAAGCAGAGGCGGTTTTCATGGATGAAAGCTTTTTCATCTTCCATGGTCTTTGAAGCAAAGGCGGGGCATCTGACAATGCCATGTGTTTCATCTTTGAAGACTGAGCATGGTGGTCTTAATTTATAATTGGATGTTTCTTGTGTCTCTTGGGTGGAGTTCCTTGTTTGAGCGCTTATGTTGAGGGTTCTAGCTCTCTTGGGTAATCTTTCATCGGTGGTCTTGAAGTTCATTAAGAGTGGAGATATGATAGGATTACAGGCTATCCGGACTTCGTCGTTCAAGAACACTGTGAAACAGATCTGGATAATTTCCAGACTTATCCAATTCATTGACAGCAATTTGGCTCCACTTTCGCTGGATCCACTCCGGTCAGTTACAATGGCACTAGAGGAAAAGTTAAGGGATCACCAAAGTTATTACCATTCATCTTGAGGGAGACATTAACCTCTGCACCAAAATTTACCAATAGTCCAAAGTCCAATAGTTGTTGAGTCATTTTACTCAAAACCACAAAAATCAACCTTGTAGTGGTGCTACAGGAGAAGTCAGGGGGTCATCAAAGTCATTTGGACCCTCTGGGCACCATGGATATCTGTACTAAATTTCATGGCAATGCATCCATTAGTTGCTGAGACTTAACCAAAAAATGAAAATGTCCACCTGCTGGTGGCACAAGAGGTAAGGTCAGGGGAATCATCAAAGTCATTAGGATCCATCCTCTGTGGACCTTGAATGTCTGTACAAAAGTGTTTTCCAATCTATCCAATAGTTGTTGAGATATTTTAGTAATACTAATTACTATTACTAATAGTAATAACCTGATATGTGACCAGTCAGAATTTGAGACCAAATTTCTGACTGTCCATTATCACATGAAGTTAATCACTGCACTGGTTTTATTTTCATTGGTCTATTTGGTTTTGGTTCGGCACAAGATGATGGCATATGTCTCAACAACAACGACTTACATCATATGCTTAGTTCATATGACACATTGTTTTACTGTAGTTAGGATTTCTATAATGTTAAATATGGTCAAGGTGGGAGCTACTGTTGGTCAGTGAAAAATGACTTGCTCTCTGAAGAGATAATTCAGCCACAAATAACTACGCAGATCCACGTCCATTCTGTTTCCCAAAACTGACACATTGGTCCTACAGTAGGAGCTGATTTTGACGAAAAAGCATGTTTTTTTATTTAATCTATATTGTTTTTGTCTTATTTATTTACAATAAATCACACAAGAAAAGCATGAAATACAATATAAACCTGTGATTAGGAAAAGTTAGAAGAGTCTCTCCTGCTCCCCCTTCAGCAAAGGGAGGACACCAGACAAACAAGTTTTACTTTACTGGAAACCAGCTAATCCATTTCTGGGAAACAAAACAGGGTGACACCACCTGGCAGAATAAAAGGGCACACCTGCAATAGGCTATTATAGCATTGGATGGGAAGTACAGAGCTTTAACCTCAGGATAAATACTCAACAGAATATTGCACGTAAAGCAGTTAAAAACTCCTGGATAAAAGAACAGATACTGTTTTTACCATGGATACATCTCTCCTACAAAGGTAGGCAACAATTTCTTTGTCAGTGATTTTTCCCTTAAATAGTGTTCAAATGTAGGTTTACTACAGCCTAAAACAGAAGCATGACTTAGCATGTTCTATCTGTCCTCTAAGGCTCCTACAGTGGGCTGATTACAGTATTTTTTTGTTTTGGTCTATATTGTAGTCTAGGAGGCTGCAGAGTATACTTAACTGTGTGATTTTTGTGTAATATCGATAATTGTTGGGGAGGAAGGTGCTACAGGGTTCTTTTCTATTACTGTCAGTGAGAAGCAGTTTGAATAATCTGGATCAAGTGTGGGATGGCAGAGCCTGTACCCACAATGGAGAACTCTGATGAGGAGGTAAACAGCAAGTTTTTACAACTCTAAACTTAAATAACAATACAATTACAAATAAATGTCTTATCAGCTGTCCTAAATACACTTTAAACTCCATATTTTTCTCAAATACTAAGGAGTTCTATGATGCATCTGATTCCATCCTTGATCTTCACTGTGAGGAAGGAGAGGACACTCAACCAACACCACAGTCTGACTGTAAGTGTGACTGTCAATAACTGATCCAATTTTATGACTAAATACATGCTGTAACGTGGAAATACTGAGATGTACTTATTTTCCTCTTATGACAGATGTTTCTCCACCAGGAGAAGTAACAGTTCTTCATGCTGGTCAGGAGACTGTTTCTCTTGGTTTACCACCCACTGATTCCTCTGTTGGGTATAGACTGCAATTAGATTACTCATGTGACACACAGAGAGGCAATTTGATCACAGAGAACTCCAGCACTGTGGAGGCTGAGGGACTGAATCCTGGGACTGAGTATACTTTCAGCATCAGAAGGATTGCANATCGAAGCAAAGCAACCTCACTATCTGTCTTCACAGGTAAATCTGAAAAACAAATAAAAAAACAGACATAAACAAAACAAAAACAATTGATTTGATTTGATATGATTATATGTGTCTTTGTCTTTTACCACACCTCTTGTGCTTGGCAGTCAAACTGCACAAACAAACATTGACAGAACTTGAATTTCTAGTTATAAGTGAAACCATTACATAATTCCCACAGAGCCCAGCCCTCCTGTGCAGATTACAGTCTATCAGGTCAGCAGTGAGTCACTATCTCTGCGTTGGGACACTCCTGCTGGTGAAGTGGAGAGTTACATTGTGACGTGGTGCAGTGAGAGAGAAATTGTACAGGAGTTGACCACGGACACAAACGACCTGACTCTCAGCAACCTGAAGCCAGGGGTGTGCTACTCTCTCCAGGTTTCTGCACAACTTAGGAATGGAAGAATAAGCAAGCCAACTGTAACATCTGCCCACACAAGTAAGTAAAATAAAATCATAATTTCAATAAAAAAATGAAGAATGAATTTTCAAAATAATGTCTCAGACAGGGCAATATACACATTTTTATTACAACTCAAAGATGCAAAGGTTTCCAAAAGAAAAATCAAATAAAAGAGTAATAAATTAGATGACAGCAAATACATTACTATCTGTCTGTGAATATTCTCATTCATCCAGGTCATAGTTATCTCAAGGAAATTGAATCGAACGCAACTGGATTTNTGGTTTTTGTCTGTGAAGACGTTTCACCTCTCATCCAAGAGGCTTCATCAGTTCGTGCTTGTTTGACTAGGCTAGACTGGTCTGGACCAGTCTCTTGGATGAGAGGTGAAACGTCTTCACAGACAAAAACCAAAAATCCAGTTGCGTTCGATTCAATTTCCTTGAGATTACTATCTGTCGAAACAAGCTCAATTAAGTGAAAATGTTGATATTAAAGCCCCTGCACACCAGTGGTCCGCCAACACAAAGCTCTTCTCAGGACAATGTGGGCTTGTGGAGACATTACTTTATTGTCGTTGAATTCTGGATGACTGCCAGACACAGTATTTAGTACCACGAACATCCAGAATTCATAGAAATGTAGTTAATTCTTGTTCCATTTCATTTTTCCTCACAGCCAGAGACAGTAAGTAATACCTCAATGACATGTACCAACAATGTCACAAATGGGGCTGTGGTCGTACTGTAAAATAAAGGGTAAACCCTTACCTTAGCACGCTATCGCAGACCCCTGAGGGCCTTGATGGATGGATAGAGGATCTGTCAGTCTATATCTCATAAATAATATCAAATTAAACATAATCTATATGGTCTTTATTGTAGATCAGTGTTTTGAATATTATAGAAAACACTAAACCATAATTAAACCTTAATTAATATAGTTGCTGTGTAGTGTTAGTTCCTGTATTAAAATATCTGTCAATCATTTTAAAGCAGGTTCAAATCTAAAGCTCCCCTCTAGACACGTTTTAAAGTATGTGAAAATACTCTGCTATGATTAATATTTTGTTTAACGTGGTTTTCCCACATAAAAAGTAAAAAATTCTGAAAAGGGGCTGGAAGTGCATCTACTCTTTCTCCTACATTGAGAAATTCTCAATCTATGAACATTCAAATGTGCAAATATAACAGGCTGTGACGTTGTGTCGCAAAAGCATATCAGCGTTGAGATTCTCCCGCATCACTGACGTCCTCATGTTGAATCAGAAATTGAGAAAATTATTGTAGCCTTCTGTGGGCACCCAGAGCTCTATGATACTACTTCATATTTATACAGATATAATTTTAAAGTTACACAATACATAGATATCTATGTGTATAAACAATAACGTCGCTGCTGTATTTATGCCTAATTTAGATGATGTTATTTTGCCCTGATCGATCCAAACTCCATTTAGAAAACAAGCATTTTAAAAGTATTTCGTCTTGCGGACAGACCTGACAAAGCATGAATTCAGACTTTTTACAAATCAGCATTGTGATGTTGTTATTTCGGCATCCTTTTGATCCATTTATTGCAATTAAATCACAGCAAAATCTGTTTATTTGGGGATCATACCGCTGTAGTAAACCAGATTAATTCAGCTGACGTGTGACTTGAAACTGCCGCTCATCGGAAACAGATAGAGAAGCAAATATTTGCAGTTTGTGTTTAAACGCAAATAAACACAGATGATCCCGCAGTCAAACTCAGGAAACATCGGAGAGATTCAGCCATACATGTTTGAGCCTCAGTCAGACCCAGACTCAGATGAGGAGTCTGTTATGCGCCAAAATCGGCGACTAGCAGACATATCAGAATGGTAAGTGTAGTTACCATCTTTCATTTGTTTATGTTATTTGTTAGCTTGTTGGCCTGTAACTGGCAGTGGCTGACACAGCGTTAGTGGTTGTGAAACATGCAATAATATCTGCTACGATGTTACAAGGAACCTCCAGGGTCCACTTTACATCCAAAAACTGCACACTCTACCATGTTTGCTGTCTTTCACTATGCTAATGCAAACTCTCACTCTCTTTACTGACAAGTCCACTCTGCACTGGAGGTTTCAGGTTTCTTTGCCTGTATTTGCATATTAGACAGCGATTGGCTGTTGAAATTGCTACATACCAAATCTAGCTTGCCCAGTGTACGTTTGAATCTTAGATTTTAGGAAAGTGCACAGACATCCCCCCCTTCAGTAGAGGAATGTGAAAACACCTCTCTATTGACAAACTTTGCACAGATACAAGTCAGTATAGTCAGACATTTTAGGGGACATAAACATAAGAAAAACACATTTTTGAGTGGAGGGGACCTTTAACATTCTGAATTTAGTTGGATTTAGTTTAGATTATGCCTCAACAAGACTAAGGTTGCTTTCATACCTGTAGTTTGGTTCATTTGGTCCAGACCAAGGAAAAAAAAAAATACACTGTTGCCTTTTAGTTCTGGTGGGATTTGTGTTCAAACTAGATTTTTACAATTTGCGTTTTACATTTTTAGCATGAAGTTATATTGGCTGACAAGTTGATTGGACAGTTTTGACCACTGTTGTCCTGCTCTATCAGTGCTATATGGACCCATGTTGGAAAATCAAAGTCCGGAGACTAACAACAAGACATGTTGTACTTAAATTAACCATTGTTTATTTATCTTATACGAGGGTCACAAAAAGTTCACGAATGAATAACTGATTATTAGCATCATTAGTCAAGACTGCAACTCAACCTCATTTTATGAATAATGACCAGGGGTTGTGGATTCGACCATCTCATCATATTTAAACCCATAAAAAGACAGAGAACAAATAGCAGAGACCCAGTTTCCAAGGGCAAAAAAGACTAAATGCTTTTGATTAAAGGTTTCAGAAAATACTAAAAGATTTAAATTGATAATAAGGAATACGAATTTATTCAGACAACAATAAACTAAAACGATATGCAGGAAGTGCATCTATCAGTCCACTAACAGCTACTACCAAACTGGAGAAGGGCGTGGGGAAATCAGGGGAAGGCCCACTCAAAGCCGGTTCAAAAACTTGGTGATATTACACTCACAGAAACACACAAGACTAAAGATAAAGGTGCATAGTGCGAACTCAGCAATCAACACTCAACCGTGCTGTGAAAGGTTGCTGTACTAGGGCCTGGTTTGACAAACCCCCTTCTGGATTTAGGTCTTGCCAAGGACAATGGATAAAAAGACACAAGTTACACAGTGTTCATTTTGTCAGCTATTTTTAGATTTAGTCTTGGTCCTGAGATCAAAAGTGCATATTAATTTAAGTCATATTTAGTCAACCGCATCCTTTTTATTTTTAGTCAATTTAGTCAGCTAAAATTCTGGACGTTTTAGTCTTGTCTAAGTCAAAGAAAAGCATGAACATTTTAGTTTAGTTTTAGTCAAGACCAATAATGAGCATTTTAATCAAACTTCAGAAAACAAACAAAAAAAAGATTTTAGGCTAAAGGATGCGGTACTGCGAATTAGCCACAAAATGACAGGTTGTATGATAAAGAATGCAGAGAGGGTGTCTTTTAGGGTGGCCGATTTTTAGGGGCCGTAATGGTAGTGTTGTTCTAGATTGTGTTATAGGCTGTGTTATATTCAGTGTTTATAAGTTTGGATTCATTGTGTTAGTCCTTTTTCAGGCAAAAATGCCGAACATTCCCTGGTTCCAGCTTCTCAAATGTGGATTTGGATCTTTTCTTTGCCATATACACTCCCCTCCAAAAGTATTGGAACAGTGAGGCCAATTCCTGNTGATCTCTTGTCTCATATTCATCTTTTGATGTCAAACCCAAATGTTTTCAGTCTACAGCAAAAATACAGGAATTGGCCTCACTGTTCCAATACTTTTGGAGGGGAGTGTATAATAGTAAACTGCATATCTTCAGATTTTGGACTGTTGGTCAAATAAAACAAGCTATTTAAATACATCACCTTGGACTGTGGGAAATTATAACATGCATTTTTCTGACAGAGACAAAGAGAGAAAATAGTTGGCAGATCAATTTCGACAGTGAAAATAATCGTTAGTTGCAGCCCTAATTGATTGTCCATCACGGTCTCAATAAAAGAGTTGCATACTCTGCAGCACGCTACTCTCCTCTTTTCTTCCTCTACTCCCTTGGCGTCTGCCCTCTGGCAGGCTGAAAATGACAAACAACAACCTTTGTTTCCCTTCTTGCATTTCACACACACACTCACTC
>NTHP01000143.1:669236-689476 GCA_003416845.1 Oplegnathus fasciatus
CAGATCAGAATCACAGCATACAGTGTATAATAACTTCTAAAGTAAACAGAAATATCATCACCTCATTTATTTATATAGTTTTACTATACTTTTTTTAATAATCATCTTTTTTAAAATTCCATTATTTAACATTTTTCTTCATCTCAAGGGTTTCTGAATTCAACAAAGAATGTAAAAACAAGACAACAGGTGCAGCTTGGCGATGGAGACCAAGCTGAAGATTTATGTGAGTGTATGTGTCACTGTCTTTGTGTATGTTTGTCATTGTGGGGCGTTCATCATGTGCTTCCGTGCACCACTGACCTGACACAGGATCTCTACATAACCTCAGTGATATGAAGTCATCTTGTTTTGCTTGGCTGACTGCAGGTTTCAGGCATGCTGAAATAAGAATAAACCGAAATCCAGCTCCAAATGTGAGAACCACAGGGCTGCAGTGAGTCACTTTATAACATAGACGAGGTTCAGTGTGTGTCCACATACATCCAGTCTGATCCACTGTTCAACACACATGCTCAGAGTCTGAAAGTGNNATTTCTGCTACAGTGACTTTCCTGGTTAGAAATCATGATGCTACAGGATGCCCACATGATAATGGGCAACATGAGAACAAGACAAAGTAGTAGTAAAAGTCATTTTCTAATGGCATGAAAAGTGATCAGTGGAAAGCATTTCTTACTCACCAATGAATCTGAAACCTCAAAGCTAGTGGCCATTTTTTTTTTTGGCAAACTGCACCTGTTGTCTTTTGTTGTCACAAAATAAGCATTTCATTCATTCACTCAAAAAAAGAAAAAGGAAAAACAAACAAGAAACTTAATATTTACAAATATTTTGTCTGTTTGATTCTTACACTTAAAAATGTACAGTTTTGATCCTCTTCCAGATGTTGTGTCTGTCTCTGTCCTGCCACCCAGTTTGGTATTTTTCTTCACACATCCAGTTTCCTCATCGTGGGCAGACTGCAGTGAATCTGTCACAATGGCGCCCTCCAGTGTTAGCTTATAAAATAGACAAGGGAAAAGAAAGACCAAACTAAATACCTTGTTTCTGTTTCCACCTCCAGTGGTGTCTTTGTAACTGTGTTGTGGTGAGGTTTACTTCACAACCCCTCACTGCCTCCTTATCCACAGGAGTGAGTACAAAAGGGTTCATATGGATCTGATCAGACATATCAGATCCTCCGTAGGACAGATTAGCAAGGTATCCTCCTGTCAAACATTGTGGGTAGAAAGGTGGCCATGCCTTGATCAGTTCATCCTCTCTTTTGATTCTGATTTCTACATTTAAGGCTGTGAGTCTTTTTTCCAATTTCCTCCCAGAGTCTCTTTTCCACAGCGTGCACCTTTTCTTGCGCTACTGTCCATCATCTGTTCCACAGCGTTTATCCACCTGCAGCACACCCAAGTCAGTTGTTTTGTGTTTTACATTGTGCACATTTCCCTTTCAGTGGGCTTACAAAATCTCTGACAGGAGCAGCCAGATATATCTCTCCCCTTCCAGCCCTCCCCCACCACCCCGTTAGGCAGTAATAAAATAGAAAACTAGAATTACTGCCCCGCGGTCTTATGCCTCTGCCAACCAGTCAAGTTGCAGTTTACATCCATGCCTGTCCAGGCTAGTGATGAGATAACTGGTTCTTCTAAGCAACCCGGTACGTGTTGTTCACTCGCCACTTGTGAACCGACTCATGAACAACTCATTTGGTTCAGTCCCCAACACACACACACCCCCATAGCTCCAGCCGAGATGTGTGCAAGTGGCGAGTTCGCTACGTTCCACAANCCCCGTTAGGCAGTAATAAAATAGAAAACAAACAAACAAACAGGCTAAAGCTAGAGCACAAGCAAAGACAGCACCGGTGACTAACTTCTCCCATACTGGATGTAAGCTACCATGTGTTCCTGTGGGCTCAAACAACAGTTCAGTTCAGTTAACATAGTGTATTAACCAGAGTATTACCCATGATCCATGTTTGAGATCCGTAGCAGAGAATCAGAGGGGGGCATCGCTGAGCTGTAGGCCTGCACATTCTCACCCGAAAGAATAGAGCAGAATCAGAATCAACAGCAGTTGTCAGATGTGTTGCTTTTACCCTGTTTAGGAGACCCGAGCTCCCTTTTCATCTTGCAGCTCTGCGCCGCAGGCCGTGTAGCCCACCGGTTACCCTCAGTGTGCTTAGAGTTTAATTTACAACTGATGAGCTCACAAAAAGTCACTAACTTAGTGAACTAACCCTTGAATGTGAGGATAATAACAGAGCTGAACTGAGGTCAGAAATTGTGTATAATGACGCTGACACAATGAAGTCAGGTGTTTTGGAGTTTTGTAGTCACAGCGAGGGAGTTATGGGGGATCACCGCAATATGGGCAACAGTTTAGAATACAAAGCTAGTGTACTGATGCAGAGAGGAGAAGGGAGGGAGTAAGTGATGTTGATACAGAGGGGGTTGTTTGGGTACGCAGCAAAGGAAGGAGCTCATTTTGGAGTCTAAGTTTTTACCATGGGGGGGGTGATCCTGCCTGTCTGCCTCTCTATCTCGTTGCTGTCTAATTAGGGCCCACCTATGCCCATGTGAAGCAGTTCTGATAACACACACACACACACACACACACACACACACACACAAACACAAACACAAACACAAACACACTCTTTCTCTCACAGGCACTCATCAAACAGAATATGCATGTGCCGGAAATAGGGGTGCAGACAGGAGAAGGAAGGTGTACGTAAAACAGCAAAGGCTGCCTGTCTCTGCTATGTTTCTCACCCTCACTGAAATACAAAAATAATTCTGTACAGGCGAGCTACAACAACAGATTTGGTACCTCACGTACCCTAAAAAATAATCATCTCCATACAGATGGAAAGAAAAAGTAGCTATACCTCTAAATAACATCATGAAGGAGAGAATGAATGGAAGAGTATGTTCACAGTTGTTGCTTTGACTCTAAAATTGTCTGAGACTTGTAGAAATGACTTTTTTTTTCAATAAATGGGTGTTGAGAGGTGAAGAGGATTTGTTGGGTTTGGATTTGGACGTTCTTGTTCTGTGAGGTAAAACAAAAACCAATATATCCAGAGTGGACCGATATGATTTGATTAGATTTGGGAAACGTGCATTGACAGATACAGTGTCCTTTCCCCCCGTCATCATCTTTAAAAATAATTCATGCATAGATCCCCACTGAGAAAACCCATTTATATACTTTCTCCTTTGTACACATTTATATATAACTATATATAATATCATTTCTCTATATCTATATTTTCAGCAAAAATTCTTTCCACAAAAAACAACAATTGAACAAACTTGAAAAAAAGCAACAGAAGATGAAAGAAAGAAAAAAACACAATCGAGGGCCAGTTTGGCACTTTGTCATGAGAACACACAGCATCCGTTAATTGACAGTAAATAGGAATACTCTAGAATTTTCTTTAGTTTTTTTCTCCCTTGATGAGAAAGCAAACACAGTAGTACATACTTGGCACCAAGAATGCTGGTAGAATGAAAGTATCAGATATCAGTGTTTTCATAGCTATATGATTACCGTATGTACTCTATGCCCCCTCCTACAGCTCAGTAGTTTATGAATCCTTAGAGCAAAGGAGCGCTGGAGAGAGGGAGAGAATCACATGTCGAATGAGAGGAACAAAGCAGGGATAAGACACAGATGTAGAAAAGAGAACGATATATGCACATAACACACCAGGGAGAGAAAAAAGAGAAGATGCCAAAGTAAAAAAGGGAAAACAGCAAGGGGCGAAAAGCATCCGTCCCTTTGACAAATGTCAGGGGGCTTTAGTCTGGAAACAGCAGACCTTCTTTGAAAACAGTATCTTTGAAAGATCTAAATCACCCCCAAACTGATCATCAGCTGCCGTGCAGTTCAGTTGCTTCTCCACACGCCACCAGTGGAGCTGCAAAGTTTGACAGCACATGATGGAGGAGGTGGAGTTGTTTTTGGAGAAACAAGAGAATAAGAGAACAGAACAAAGGCCCACATCCAGAGGCCTCCCTTCTGGATCAGTAGCAGAGCCAGTCTTCCTGGTCCTTAGGTGGCGCTGTGTCGGGCCAGTCCCTACTATACCCTAGTGGTGGAGTGGGGATGGGGCAGGGTGTTGTTGTGGCCGGTGGAGGGGAAGGTGTTGAAGGCATGAAGAGGCTGCATGCTGGTGATGGTACTGGGGATCATGGTGATGGTGTTAGGTGTCATCAGCGGCACGTCGTCGGGGGCACGGCGCAGCGCCAGTGTGTAGTCAGGCGGGCAGGCGGGTCGTAGGATATCGTGGGGCCGCAGTGGCTCCATATCGTGGTGAGCATCGTGCTCCGAGTGCTTCATCTGCAGGGACATGATCTCCTCCTCCTGGCTGTGAGCCAGGTCGTTGGCAGGACCACCCCGCTGAGGAGACAGCCGGTGGCGTCGCATCTCGTGCCGCTTGTCACGCTTGTAGTAAAGGGCGGCAAAGGCCAGGATGTTGAGGAAGAGGAGCGATGCCCCAACGGCAACTGTCACACTCAGCTCAGTGGAGTAGTCCCGGGTGTCTCCAGGGAAGAGGTCCTGGTGTGGACGCTCCGAACCCTCAGGCTCTGGATCAGAGGGGAAGGTAGGGTAGGGGTGACGAGTGGTGCGAGGGCCCGGTGTTCTCAGCCAGGGTCTGTGGGTTCCCGGGCCAGGGCCTGGTGGCGAGCGCGTAGTAGTGGGGAAGAGTTCCTCGTGTAGACTATGGAGATGGGGGACTAATTCCAACCAGAAGGCCACCTTGTTGGCCCTGTAGTTGTCTCTAACACGAGGTTTTAAACCAATGTGGAGGTACTGCTTGTCTTTCGAGTTGAACTTGGTCCAGATGACCTCTTCAAAGCGGTTGGGCTTTGTATGAATGAACTTGGTGTCCTGAGGGACTGGCAGGTTGGGGTCCCTAGTGGAGGACAGAGAAGACATCTCAGTTACAGGGTTTAAGTCAAGGGTTTCATCAATCTGGTTCAAAGATTTCTTCATTGAGTTGACATCTAAACACTGAATACACCCTTGTGTTCTAAGTTTTCATTATTGAACTTACAGCAAGGTGAGACAGGGCACTAAACTTTTAACAACTCTACCAACATCTGGTTAGTGAGATCAGCCCGTAACCATAGATACACCAAGCAAAACCTTCAGAAAGATACCTCTACTACCGAAGAAACACTAGCTGGTTAATCCTGCAGCACACAGAGCAAAAAGAGAACTATATTGATATGAAATAAAGTAATAAGCAAGGCCTACCCAGTCTTGGCGAAGTTGGTCCAGTAAGTCATGACCACAGCGCTCAACATCACATCATTCTTTGAGAAGTTGCATGGGAACAGGTCTGTGGCACCGATCATGGGCACGCCAAACACGTACGGTATCTCATCTCCATGGGCGGCGTCGGCCCATTCGGGTCGCGTCTCGGTCTGGCAGTGGTGGTAGAACGTGTAAAAGTAAACTGGGGACTGAAACTCGGCGTGTAGTTTGGCGGTGGCCACTGCTGGCGCCACCCACTGGTGGTCTGTAAACAGAGCTAAGAGGGTCTTCCTTCGCATGTCGCCATTATCCCTGTCTGCCCAGTCTGTGTACATGAATTTAATCGTCTCCCTCAGGATGTCTTTGCCTGTAGGATAAGACGCGGGAGGGGAGAAGGGACAAGGAAAAAAGGGAAAACTGTGATAAGTCAAGACGAAAGTAATAACAGAGATAGAACATTTTGAGATATGAGGTGGTCAAGAGATGTGAAACGGGATGGAGGAAGATAGAAGTACACGTTGCTATGATGACCTGGAATGACAGGAAGTAAAAATGAAAGAGGTGTCTGTGTTTGTATGTATGTGTGAGAGGTATAGTTGACAGAGAAAGTGAAAGGACAGACTGAGCAACACAAAGGGCAAACGAGAGAATATGCCTCTCTGAAAGCAGAATGAGTGACAGGCACTTGAGAGGGAGCGTGACTGCATTATCCAAATGTGTCTGTATTTTGACTGTGTCCCACTGTGAGGGGTTTGCAGGCTGATCTGTTAGGAACAACAGCACTGTGATTGGGAGCTGGCTGCCTGGGGGATGATGAGAGACAGCATTAGTGCCCACAGAGCCTCAAAGGCCAGAGCACAGACCCACCATGGTGAAAGATAATCTCGATGATAGGCAATCTCTTTAGTATGCCTGTCTTGGTTGATACACTTTGCTAGGCTCACATTTTATCTCTTTTCTCATTCTTTGCCCACATAATGTTTTAAAGACTTGCATTTCCACTGGGAGCTGTAGTTTTGGACAAGTTGTTGTTGATGTATTTTTTGTAAAAACCATATGATAATTTCAAATAATAAAAATTATTTTCCTGCAGTGTGTAATGTCACATCTACCTCAGGTATCAGGAAACACATTTATCGTATTATGTCGTATGTATAGGTCATTATTGAATACTGTGATAATGACTTATGCCATTTGCTCTTATAACTAATGTTCTTTGTTTTGACAATTTATCCTTGAATTTCAGTCTTGTGTGTGTGGACCCCAGGAAGATTTCATCCAATGGGGCTTCTAATAAGCATAAATGAAAATGACACTGCAAAGTTCTGTCATCTGAGTAGCGGTAGACTTTAAAGCCTGAGAGGAGTATAATGTTGCCATTCCTCACCCTCAGGGTAGCCATAGAGGTTGTCGACAAAGTTAGAGATGGTGTAGTCGAATGCTGCGGCGGAGATGCCGTCATTGTCCTCGCTGTCGTCCACAAACTTCAGCCCCTCTCCTTGGTTCACTCCTATGAGGATGTCATAGTTGAGGAACTCCCCCTGGTGGTGCAATAGGGGAAGAACATGTTGAGTGCTGAAATTGTATTCAAAGGGTAGGGTTTTCAGTTTCTGTATGTATCACAAATCTGCACAACCTGTAAGCACCTATCTTGTGGAGTTTGTATAGAGTACAGTGTCAATTAATGCAAAAAAAGAGCTCAATTACAGGCTTTGGGATGTGGCTAATTTCCCCCCTAAAATCAGCCAGAAACCTTTTGATGCTCACCCCCTTATTTCTTACAGATTATGAATTGTTTGGGGGATCTAATAGGAGAGTCTGGTCTAAGCCTAACAACAAAGTAGTCATTTTGTGATGAACTGTATTTTTCTTTTTTCCTACTTTCCCTCAGTGTCTCATTTTCTTCCTATTATGTGAGAGATTTCCATTATTTCACAAAATGACTTTCAAATTAAACATACTGACTTCAGCTGTGAGTCATAAGAGCAGGTTTACAGACTAATTATGTAAAAGCTATATGAAGACAGTGGAAGTTTTTTACAGTCAGGAAAAACTGTACATGTAAAATGTGACATGACTTGTGGCTGCACTGTGTTGTAGTCAAAAGCAGTAGTTCCCGAACCTGGAGGTCACGAGATGAAATATCAGGCCTTTCAAAATGATTCCAATGAAACGGAGAAAATCACTGTTTGATGCTCACAACACCAGACATGCACCCTGTGACGAAAGGTATGCAGGTACACAATGCTTTGTATGTATGGGATCACAAGCAAAAATGTTGTGAATCATGGGTCTAAAATATACCACCAAGGCAAAGTACACCATCAACACCGCAGCTGTTTTTTTACTGTATTACTGCTTACCAGGTGTGCGTTAACACCAGCTGGTAAACGTCACTGCCAGGCCCTAACTCTGAGGAAAGGTCACACTCACACCTATTACAGTATATTTCTTCATGTTCTCCTCTGTCTGATGTGTCATCACAGATAAAGTCACTCTACTTGCACAATAAAAATCCAGTATAGTACATGTCTGCAATGCCACCTTTGATACTGCTGCCAGACCCTCACCTGTTGCATGAGGATCTCAGGATCGTCAGGCACCACGTCTCCGTCCACCACGGGGCCAAAGGCAATGTGGTAACGAGCTGGTTGGATGTCCTGGTCCACCAGCTCCCTGAAGTTCTTGCGCCTCAGGCAGTCAACCAGGTCGGCTGTCTCTGTGTAGGTGCAGCCCACCTTCCGGGCCAGGATCTTGGTATATTTGAGTGGTTGGTAGTTGACAGACCAGCTGGAGATGGCGGTTCCACTCTGGGCTATGGCCCTGTGGAACAGACCTGAAAGGACAGATGGAAAAAAGAGGTATTTATATTACTATATGAGGAGATAGAATTTGGCCTTGTAACATCCTAAAAACATAGTAAAATGTTGGTGATCTCACTAAATGTCATGTGCATTTCCCACAATTTTTAGCATTTTTGCAGGCAGGATGGAGCTCTGTGAAGTTGTCTAACTGAAGTTTGGTTTTGGGATAAGGCGGGATGCAGAGACTCTACTTGATGTGTAAATCACATATCACTTTCTCTTTTCCCATTTTAGAATTTCCCTTTATTATAAAAACTATCAATTTTAACTTTTTTTATCTGACTATTCTCACTGGAGCAAAGCTGGCAGACACAGAACGGGACTACAGACCCAAAGCATCTCAGATAGAGCATGCTATGGTGCTGTACCTCCAAAAAAGGCAGGAGGCAGGAGTGGGAATAAGCTCATCTGAGACGTCAAAAGAGCCATTTCCTCTTTCTTGCGCTGGCTGTTTCTTCTCTCAGACTCTCTCTAGATGTGTTTCTCCCTCTCTCTCTTCCTCTTTGTCTCTCTCTCTGTCTCCTTAGTTCTGCCTGTCCTGTGCTGTTTGAACCACTCAAGTGGCTCGTTAAGGGGCCGCCTGCCGCACTCGTTTCCTCTCGCGCTCCTTTTTTCTTTCTCTTCTCTCTCCTGGGCTGAAGATTGGTCAGTTAATTATTAAGCAGAGCCGCAGAGCCCCCTTTCCCTGGGAAATCAATTATAGTAAGAAGTAGCTTGGAAACAGCTAAAACTACATATCTGCTCTGAGAGAGGCAGAGGGGGAGAGACAGAGAGAGAAAGGTTGAAGGTAGGTATTATTTCATTCGTCTTCAAAATCAGTTTCTTTGTCACTCCCTAAGTGCCTCTTGCCTTCCCTGCTCAGTACCTTCCTCTATTTTGCTACTTCTCTTTTCTGATCCCTCAACAATGTTATTACCTCTCCTCCTTTTTCCTTAAACGTTAAAAGGATACCATGGATAATGTCTTCCCCTCTATATCCCCCCACCCTTTATCATATCAGTATCACTTACAACCCCTCCCTCCATCCTGTCTGCCACTCCATCCTGCCATCCATCCTGTACGTCTCTGCTGTCGAGCTTGATTTGTGACACTGTGTTGTTGACATGATTGGTGTCCCTTAAGGGTGGGGATGACAGACTCCTTACCTGGCATCCCTGGCGGGGGAGGGGGGGGGGCATGACAGACAGGCCGCGTCTAGAGGGCTGATGTTACACCGTTAGATGCTGATGAAGACGAGGACGACGATGACGATGGGGTGATGACAAAGCGGAGGCATGAGAATGGACAGGTGGCAGTGTGAGGGGGTTGGTTGTCAGCAACAGGAGACAAGGGGTTAATACAGGCTTTCCCAACCATTAGGGTCCCTCTTCTGCTAAAGTGGGGTTTCCCTGAAAAATTAATGATTAACCTACAATGACTGTCAGTAGTTTAGTTGCCATCTGAAAATACACAAACAAGTGTAACATTTTAGAGAATACGCTCATTCACTTGCTTTCCGAGAGTTAGATGAGAATATTTATACCACAATCATATCTGTACGTTAAGTATGGCTCTGGAGCTGGGAGGTAATTAGCATAGCTTAGCATAAAGACTGGAGCAGGGGAGAACAGTTAGCCTGGCTCTCTTCAAGTCCAAAGACAATTTACCAACACCACTAAAGCTCACCAATTAGCACATATCTTATTTGTTTAATCCATATACAAAGAGAATGGGAGTTACGTCCTGTAACTATTTCCTGGTGAACAACATCTGGGCAAGTAACTCCCCAGAGTGGAGATGCAGAGAGATGGATGGCGGATGGATAAACTGTTGTTAGTCAAAAAATAGTTACAGCACATAATTTCCCCTAAACCAAGTGTTTATTGGTCAATTTTAGAGATGTGGTAAGCGTAACTTTGGAGAAAGCCAGGCTAGCTAGTTTACCTCTGCTTCCTGTCTTTATGTTAAGCTATGGTAACCATCCTGACACTGGCTCCATACTTAATGCACAGACAAGAGAGTGATATCAGTCCTCTCATCTAACTCTTGAAAAGAAAAGTGAACAAGCTTTTTTCCCCAAAATATTAAAGTGCACTTTTATGTAATGCTTTTCCTCCATACAAGATTTTGTGTGGAGTTTAAAATAACGTTGCATTCTTCATTCCAGAGATTCTAATGGTTAGAAGTGCTTAATAGCTTGCAATGCCAATCCTCAACAAGGGAGTCCACTTGTAATTGCAGTTTTTTTTCCCTGTTTTTAATTCCTATGTACAGCACATGCACTTAAGGAAAAAAACAACTTTTCAAACAGTCAACATGCTTTGTATGTGCGCTTTATACCAGCCATAAGCACTTTGTGACCACTGTTATCATCATATAAATATATAACAATTGGGGTCTTGGGAGGTTTCTAATTGGTAGTGGGTCACCTTCCAATTAGAGAAAACAGGTTGGGTGTGCCTGGGTTAATCTGAAGGGTTAACAGACATCCGTGGTAATTATAGAGGTTGTGTTAAGTGGACACGGTGACACAGCAGCAGTGCACAGATGCTCACTCAAGCCTTGACGGCACACATTTGTTCTCGAGGCACATCTACGCAGACAGAATGAGTCAAAGTTAGAGATGCGTCAGACGTCTCCTCGTCGCTTTAGACACACACACACACACACACACACACACACACACGTAGACACACAGAGCGGTGATTGAAACAGATGTGTGGTTGTGTGAACACGCTCTCTCTAATCTCTCTCTTTCTTTTCACCCACCATTTCTTCCCTGTTTCTGTCCTTTGCAGTTTGTGTGTGTGAGACGGAAAATGAATAGAGGAGAGAGATATTGAGGGAGAGTCCTTGAGCGGCGTAGAGAACAGAGAAGTTACGATTGGAGGAGGACAGCTTCAAGAACTGCATGATCAAAGGCAGCGAGTGCATGACCATTTGGCTGCGGGTCGTCAGCCACACTGATCTCAATTCAGATCAAAGTCGATTGGTCCGTAGGCCTCTCTCTTTTGGTGGTGCAATGTTAACATTTAGCCCTTGGGGTGTGTTGTTGGTAATGGGGAGCATGAGGTCAGATGAATGTAGGTTTTCGACAGGGGAGGGGGCTCTCTGCTGCAGAGCAGTGGACCGTTAACAGAGCCAGGAGCGCTCGCCAAGTCAGGTAATGTGGGGTAATGTTGGAGCTCCAGTGTCATTTATCCCCCATAGACATGAACGACATAACCTGGATCAAACCTGGACTCGCTCATTAGCCACATGACTGCTTAAATTCTTCAGTTCAAAGGACAAGCACTGTTTTCCTTTGAGGATAGAGGTGTCAAGCGAACATCACAGGACTTAACGATGTCTGTACTGGATGCTGCTAGCTGAGTTTCCATCTGGCCACATGGGTATAGCAGGACCTTGCTGCTATGATTACATTTTACGTTGGATAAAACATGGATCATCACATAGCCAAAGGATAAATAAAGATAAAAAATATATTATATACTATACTGAGCAATAATTCTAGCAACACGTACAGGAACATACATTTGGGTTGAATTGGACATGCATCTGCATCTCCATCTGTTTCCAGCCAATGTATAGAAGAAATACACAGAAATGGTGTGTAAATATGCATCGTGGCTATTCAGGGATTAGCGAGGAATGACCTAAGATGAGGACTGAAATATTATTGCATCAAGCGGAATTCATGTAAGCAGCCACAACCCATTAGTCAAGAAATGTGTGGTTAATGAGAGATTCACAAGGCGGGATCCAGGCTATTAGCAATGGCAAAAAATTCATGATATTCCAGGAATCCCATGTCCAGTGGGAACCTTGTGCTGGGGAGTTTTTCTATCTACATTAATGCTTCTATTGAAAAAAATACAGAAAGAAAAAAAGCAAGTGAATGGTGAGGTGACAGATAATGAAAAATGATGCTGTACCAAGAAATCACACAAACACAATGCAACAGAGTCTTCAATTACCCTCCGAGTGGTGCGAGAGGATGAGGAGGTTGACGCAGGACGCCCCAGCTCCGGAGCCGAAGATGGTGATCCTCTCTGGGTCTCCGCCGAAGTGGCCAATGTTCTCATTGAGCCAACGCAGGGCCTGAATCTGGTCCAGCAGGCCGTAGTTCCCCTTAGCGGACTGATCACCGGTACTGAGGAAGCCTGGGTATTTGCAGAAATAAAGATGGATATAGAGGAAGAAGGGATGTGGAGACGGGAGGAGAATGAAGAGAGAAGAGAGAGACAAGATGACGTCAGCATCAGTACCTTTAGTATTTAGTACCTGTCTGGCAAATGTTCCCTACTTTGGCTTGTAAATCAGCTTCTGCCTGAGAGGGAACTGCATGACTGCAGAGAACAAGTGTGTTTCAGTGCCTATGTGTGTGTGCAACACCATCATTCATCAACAAGGAGTGACAGACGGTATACAGAGAAAGCAAAGGGAGTGAGAGACGAAATTGCTTTTTCAGCTCCTCTCTTAATGACGTTTACTCTGTCTAATGACATTGAGCAGGGACTTCTACACAAAGCCACTTACAGTACAGCTGCCTGCACTGCGAGAAATATAGGTGACCCTAATCTGAATCACACCCATAACTGGATTACGAGTGATGACACATTGTACTTGGAATTTAGGCTTGTTGAATGTCTTTCTTTTTTATTTTCATTTTTGGAACAATCTGTCCTTCATCGATATTGTTATGGCATGGGATTTTGAGAAGAAACTGTAGAAACCTTCACTTTTACAGTTGAATCTTTTACCTGTAGACTTGCACAGCAGACGTTTTAACTGGTCACATTAGAAAAAGCACACGCGTTACTAATAACATTAATGATCTGTTCTATGTAAGTGCCCCATGACATTGTGACAGTGAGCAAACATGCTCAATACCAGGACCCTGAAACTGAAGCAGCTAAATGGAATTCAGCCATTGGTGATTTTATTACTTACACCTGTGCTTTTCCTGCTGTGACAAGTCAAAATGTCTTCCAGGAAAAAGGTCTATATATATGATGGAGAAACCTTGGAGAACTTTGGATGACAGGTGAAAAGTGTTCAAGATTGGTCTCATCAGGTAGTCACTTTCCAGATGTTTGGTTGAGTTAGCTCAGTAAAACCAAATGTTTTTTAGTTAAATCTAAGCTATCCATTTTTAAATTCCCTCTTAAAGGATAAGATTGTATATTTTTCTTATTGTCAACAAATCCCATATAAAAACCAAAAGCAAAAATGAATTGATTCCACTGACAAGTACAGCATCTGTATCCAGCTTCTTCCTCTGCACGGTAGAGCTCCATTATTGTTCAAAAACTATTAAAAACACATGAAGGAGCCAAATTGATGCACTGGGTGACATGTTCTTTCATTAAAATGAATGGGCACTGTTTATTTTGAGTCAATCCCACATATACTGTCCTGCTGCTGTAAATACTCAACTTGAGCACCAAATGTGTATTAATCCGCAACTGCATTATTTACTCCTGTCTGAGGAACATTTGCTAAAACCTTCAGTGCCCAGCTCTTTAGGAAATTACTGAGCCCTTTAAAAAAATATATACAGTATATTCATAACCAGTTTTTTTTTATATGTTCAGTGGGAACAAATGGGCTTCGAGCTGAGAGCCACTGATAGTTTAGGGAAATCAGAACATACTGAGAGATGGACTAACACATTGTTGGCTTTGGTCGTTTCAGGGGCTTTGTTGATAATTTAAACCTTTTTTTAATTTTTAACCATTTAGAATATTGCCAGTCATATCCTTTAAGACCTTAAAATGACAAAATATCATAAAGGAAAAGATGTGACTCAATTGAGAAATGTGACCTCTTACCAACTTCTGCATGTACTTACTTGCTTGTGAGTTGTATAATGCAGATGCTTAATTTGCATATGAAATGTGAACTTGGACTACACCTACTGACATCTGTACATGCAGCACTGTTAGTACATGAATGATTTGTCTGATCTTATTGAGCTTAATTTCTTCATCATAATTTCCATTGTGGTATAATAAAGTACTGAACATTCCTCAAAGCTCTGCAAGACACTCGTTCATTCATCAGAGCATTGCAATAATAGCTCACCTTTTCTGTTGTTAGCTGACATTTGCCTCTCATGATTACTGCTGAGTATCTTCGATTGTTCCACCAAAGGTCTAAATCTTTTCTATTTAAGTACCCATTAACTGGCAGCCTCTCAGATCCTAATGGGACTCCTAATTAGAGCTTTATTAAAGGCAGGTGCACTGGAAAGGTCATTCATTAAGCCTATACAGTAGAGGTTAAATACTTGTATACAGACAGATGCTAGAATCCACTGCAACACAAACATACAGCATGTTGTCTTCTATGGGTTCCAAATTAGTATTATCAAGATCTTTTATCAAGATTTCTAATTAGACCCCAAATAAGGTCACAATCATTCCTCAATTCACTATCTACTATTCCTTTGTTCAATACTAATTACATACATACACTAGGTTTAGGTAGGTAGCTGGTTAGGAAGCTGTGGCTGTCTCTGTGTGGTTTTGGTCAGGACATGGAAGTCAGGTATTCCTGTATTTATTCAGTATCCAGGCATAGTGGCACAGTTGGGGGTTTAAGGATACATGTGCTGTGAGTCTATGTCTTTGTGTGTGTGTGTGTGTGTGTGTGTGTGTGTGTGTGTGTGTGTGTGTGTGATCTAGAAAGGATACAGAAACTGAAATGTGTAAATTAGAAGTCAAATAAACAATACTTTATAGTAAAACTGCAATAACATTAACTATATGAGGAAAATTATATAAATACTATTAAAAAATAGCCAACTTAACAACTAATAATACTAGCCGGAATTACACAAATGAAAATACCAGAACAGGAATCTTATATAATATATAAATGAGGAAATACACTGCAGTGACAGACATTAGTCTGGCTAGACCTTACTAAACAGAAATAACAGCACTTCTCAGCAAGAGCCAGCCTACTCCTATGGATAAGATGCCACCTTGTGGCGACAACACGGCAGATGACCTGCATTTCCTCTGAATATTATTGAAATATTACAGAGCACATTTGTTTCAAAACTGTAATGCAGAACAATAAAATACACAAAGGCTGATGCACACAACTATGGCATGAATATGCAGAGGCTGTAACTGTGGTTGAACACTGCACATAACAGCTAGAACATGTGAATTACTGAACATGAAGTAGTTTTAATTCGCAATTAAGGAAGCAGTTAGTGAACACAAGAACAAAAAAATATGCTGCACTTATGTAGACGGCTTACACCTACTGAAGTTCACAACATAATTTCTCTCTTCATCCTGCAAGTGCAACTGAAATCGATCAATATTCATCATCTCGAATGATCCAAAAAACCAAACGGGATCGAAGGACATATCAGGAAGCACATCATGCATTTACTGGCTTTTGTGCTACTCTTTAAACACCACAAACACACACGAATAAGCTGCATGTTTGGGTGCCTTAATTAAGCCAAGCACAAACAAGAGGTAAATAAGCTGCCTAATGCCCAACCGTAATCACCATGATATATTAAATATAACCAATTATGCTTATGAGGTCATTAATTAAGCTAATTAATGCAATATTTCTATGTCAGCATACTTTCTTGCACAAAATATGGCTGCAGTGTTTATATAAAATTTGGAAAATAGTTTTTCATCATCATTGTTTAAATTTATGACACAAGATCATTTATTGCTATATTTTGCTCTTTAGTTACTATTCTTACACAATGTGTACTGTGCTAGTGGGGCATCAACACAACAAAGTGACTGAACTGGGCTACACAGAGCCAGCAGACACCCAAGGTCCTAACGTTATCTTGCTACAGTCAAAGCCGTTGTCTTTCCTGCACCTTCACGCTGGGTCCATCTGACTGCGAGTCAGTGTACAACAGCGGGCCACTTCACCCGTCCTCCCCTTCCTCTATAATCTGATAAAAGGCTTGAAAAAACAGAGGAGCTGGTTAAAACACCGCAATGCAAGATGAAAGTGCGGCTCTGCATGAATAGCCTTTAAAATGGCTGTGGTAAGGAATGGTGGTTAGAGGGGGTAAGAGAGAGAGAGAGAGAGAGACAGAGAGAGTGAGAGAGAGAGAGTAAAGGAAAAGGAGAGAAGGATAGTGGGTGTTCTGTGAGTCCCGGATAGAGGCACAGTGTTTCATCCTGCCTCCAAGACACCAGGGGTTGGCTCACACACACACACACAGATACACACACACACACACACACACACACACACACACACACAGGGACACTGATCAAAGGCTGACACTACAGAGAAGACTGCATCCTTTTCTCTCCATCTCGCTCTCTCACTTCCACACACACAGAAACAGATGCACACAACACGTATACATGTGAGCACACAAAGGCAGATGAACACTGCAAACGCATACTCTCATCCCTTCTCTCCCCATCGCACATGTAAACAGGGCACACATGCACACACACAAAGCCTATGTATAATCATCCAAACATGCTAGCGCCCACACAGACCCGGTGCACGCCTGTTTTCTCTGTGTATTTGGAGCATACAACACTTTTGTGTATCTATCCTGCAGTCACAATGAAGCAGCAATGGGCCTTTTATGTGCCATCAGAGAGCCATGAGATTACGCTTATAGAACCAATACGATTGTACAGGTCTGTTGTGTGTATGCAGCCATACGTGCCACAATGATTTGTGCGTGTACGCAGAGGTGCATGCATCTGTGACTTTGAGTGCAGCCATACATGTGATCATGATTTGTGTGTGAACAGTGTGGCTGCTGGATGACAAACAGTGCTTCTAACACACTATATCCCATGTGGATTCATTGTTAAGGGGTTGACATGGGTGCCAGAGCCCGCTGTGTGAGTGTGTATGTGTGTGTTCTTGGCAGCATAGCAATTATTGTCCATCAGAGGAGTGTGCATCGTCCAGAGAAATGAACAGATGTGGGCGGCTCGAAGCATCTGAATAATGTATAGGATGCACACATTTTCGGCACGACACACACACCTCCGATTGTGCCCAGTTCTTTCGAAGGTGATGAAAGCCACCTGCCTGTTAGAAGGCTGCACGTTCCCGGTGTCTAAATGTATTATTAGAATTACAGCAGCGTGCCTCACTGTTCATGCCACCGCCGCCGACGCTATCATCCTGCCGCCACGCAAAACGCTTTGCCATTTCCAAAGGGTCACGGCGAATGACGCAAGGGAGGGGAAGAAGGATTTGGAAGTAGGAGAAAAGGGGAAATGAGAAACATTCCCCTTTCTTTCAGAGAGCTTATAAAGAGGCTTTTTTCCACAAACACCACTCTAGCTTAGACACAGCGATTGGCCTTGAGTGATTCGCTCCGCTCCTCTCCTTCTTTCTTATTGTGCTCTTTCTCTAACTAAAGTTGTTATTACTATTGCCTGGCTGTGGCAACCAAATTATCTGTGAAATTATTCTGATTTTATGCCCTCATACTGTGCAGGACCCCTCTCAGTGTGTGTGTGTGTGTCTGTGTGTGTGTGTGGATATATCTAATGTAAACAGTCTCCTGAACAGAAAAACAATGGCATTTTGAGATGTGAACAATCAGCCGAAAGAAGAGTAGACCTGCTTGGTGTCAGTAGCAGTCAGCACCTCTCTCTAATCTCTTTCTCTCTTGCTATTTCCCATTTTTCTGTATTTTTTAAATCACTGTATTGCACTTTAACTCTTCCCCCAATCTTGCACATCTTCTTTTTCATCTGTTTCCATCCATAACAGTCAACTTTGACTGAAAACAACAGCAGTGTGTTAATTGTGGAGCACATCCTCTCAGTTTAAAAGTATAATCCTTAAAGTGTTTTTGAAATCAGACCCCAATTTTGATACTATTTATGGTCAGCATTCTTTTAGCAATGCCCATTCAATGTTTTTACATTCTCTGACTACCTCTATATATAGTAGTTTTAATTGTTAGTGGAAGGGTCCGCCATTCGCGCAATAGATTCCAATTGCTTACCGAAGCACAAGGGATTCACAGGAAATATTGCATGCATGTGATCCAGCGTTACTGTTTGTAATTTTATCTCATTGATATTAGCCTCTCTGTTTGTTGTTCACTATCCTAATGCTGCATCAGCGCTGTATTAAGTTACTGCTAATGCTAACCCAACAGTTCCCACTGCAGCTGCTTCACATTAAAAGCATTCAACTGGTGAAACATGGGGTAGCTTTTACTGTGAAGCAGTCACAGGAAACAGAATGTTTGTCACCATGGTTATCTGTGTTTCATTTCAGACAAAGCAGCTGCTCCACAAGTGGTTGCTCTGAAATTAGCGCACACTTGCCATTACCACCGGTAACCACAGGTGTCGCCTATTCAACCAGGACTGAAATCTTGAGGAATGCAGCTTTAAAGAAAAGGCTTTGGTGTGTTTTGCACTATTTCCTCTCTCTCCCTTTCACCGGTTTTCCTTTTCATGGATGCTCCTTCATTCACTCTTCCCTCATTCATTTTTTTTTATCTCCCTTGTCCCCTGTGGTTCAATCCTCCCATCTTTCAGGGTTTAGTCTGGGGCAGAGGCTACTAGCTTCTGAAGTCCTGTCTTGCGTGTGTGTGTTAGGTTAGCGGGTGCACTGTCAGTGGACTCTCTTTCAAGCCTCGTCACTCTCTCACTTCTCCTTTAATGAAGTCGTAGGGGCCAATTGTGTGATTGTGTGTGTGTGTGCTTGCATTGATGTGTTTTGATGTCGTCTCAAGCTGTGTGTTGTCATACCGTATGCTCTGTGTTTGTGTGGCACAACAACACACAGACACTGCAACAGCAAGAAAATGTGTGTGTGTGTGTGTGGACGCTGGTGAAAGAGAAACCAGGCCAGCTCCCAGCAGAATATGACCGCATGCACACAAGTGTCTCTCAGAGCTTCAATCTGCACATGCATGTTTATGTGTGTGTGCGTGTTTAGCATGGAGGAGTGTGATTGCTCTTGTTTTTGTCACGGGCCAGTCCAAGTGTGTCAGAGGGATGCAGAAGAACACACACACTCATATACAGAGGGAAGATGACAGAAAGGAAGAAGGATGAGAGTGGCTGACAGAGACAGAATGAGTCACAAAGGGACAAACACGGTGAGAGGAAGTGAGGTGATACATTGTCAGGTGTGTGTGTGTGTGTGTGTGTGTGTGTGTGTGTGTGTCCACAGGGACAAAAAGAAGAACCGGTATGTATTTCACTNTCCTTCTTTAACTGGAGTCTTTATAGAGTGGCGGTGTGTGTCTATCGATCAGGTTTTGTTGCCCTGTGAACACTTTTACAGCCCCAAGGAACAATAGCTCAGCAGCCTGATCACACACTCCCATCATGAGCCTTTTCATGTGTGCGTGTGTGCTCAGAATTGTAAAGCCTCCACCTGCCCCGTCTCCTCTTTTTGTATTTCCCTCAGCTCTTCCTCAGCCTCCTTCCTTCCCTCCACTACTGTTTATCCATCACTTGGCTCCCTTGGGTGTTGCTGTCCCTGGGGGCTTCTATCCAGTCAGAGGGTAATGGCGGGTGAAATAGGGGTGCCATGGGCCAGATCGGACACGATGTATGGCATAATGTGTGTGTGTGTGTGTGTGTAGACGGCACTTGTACAAAGCCACAGTAATTGTTTTTAGTCAGTGCTGTGTTTGAAACTAACTGAAAAGACTCCTGTGATGCTTTTATAAGATGAGAGAGTAATTATTCCTGTATGTGTCTCATGTATCTGAGACTCATGGGGGGTGTGGAGGTTGTTGACAGGCACCGTTAAATGTTGGTGCAAGTGAAGACGCAAGTGAACATAATTAATTGTGGACGTGGAACGCGATTTTGCCTAAGCAAACGCACATTTCCCCTACAGTACCTTAGTGCTCCAAGCTTTTTCCTACACTGCTTATACCAGCAGCCAGCTGTGAGCCTATTAGACAATGCGTATGATTCGGGTTGCTGGACTTCCATTAACAGCTGGGTCCCAGTTTAATTCAGAGCTAATTGCGGACAACGGGTCAGGTCTGGTACTGAGCTTTGCAGGTGGCATTCTGACGGCTGCTTATGGGATGTTTGCTTATGTTACCAGCACTGTCAATCAAATCAGATCAAACCACACCTAGACAGTCCCAATAAAACAGAGCAG
>NTHP01000143.1:691587-726678 GCA_003416845.1 Oplegnathus fasciatus
GTTGGACAGATGTTTGTAATTGTTCATAAATGAAAGAGATTACCTGATCCAAACTGGTGTATCCCTTGTGCCGAAACAGACTACAAGACTTCAAAATTTGTTTTAAATGTTGTTCAGAGACAATATGAGGGTGATGACTTGCAAACAAAGCAGTAATGTCCTTATAATGAAGTCCAAGGTTAAAATACAGATCAACTAACTCCTGTACTGTCATTTCCACATAGAAACATAGCAGGCCGAAATGCACTGGGTGGTCTCCTGTGCGCATGCAATACTTTCTCGTGAGCATGGGAAATTTTCTTGTGCCCACGGGAAACTTTCTCGTGCTGGGATAGTTTCTGGTGTGCACCGGATAGATTTCCATGCGCACCAGAAATTTAAAGAATTTTTTTTTTTTTGCCCATGTCCCCTTAGGGGCTCTGTAAAAATCAGCTCCACAAAACCAATATCTTGGTCCAACCCTACAATAAACAGTTTATACAATGCTCCTGAGCAAGGATGAAGGAAAAANGGGGGGGGGCGACAGAGAGAGGAAAACAAGAGCTAATGAATCCCCAAACTGCCGTCCGTGCCTGCTCCAGCAGCAGCAGCAGCAGCTGTGCGGTGGTTAGGATTTACCGAGCAAAACAAACAAACAGCAAAAATAAATGGATAAACACTCATTGTGGGTCTGCAGGGGTGTGTGAACGTGGGTGTATGTGTGTCTTGGAGCATCTGAGTGTGCCTGTCTGCATACGGGTGTTTTATTTGTATGGTTATGTGCATACGTTGCCGTGCGTATGTGTGTGAGTCTGTCTGTGAATGTATGCGTGCGCCATCATCTTCTCTTCCACTGCTGCTGGTGGAATGAATGGCTGTTGTGTCTGTGCATCTCTGGAGCTAAAAGTAGACCTCTGCTATTCCACTACGCGCTGGCAAAATGCTGCAATACTTCAAACAGAGCCCACGCTGGGTTGGCCTAGATACTGTAACTCCTCCTCACACAGCACTCAGTTTGCATGGCACTGAATATAGCCAGCATGGTGCAGTTTAGCTGAGCATGGGTTTTGTTCAGCTGGCACTGTTGATGCTTTTTTCATTTTATTTGAGCATTTGTCATTGTTCATTACAAAAATTTCTCAGCTTGCAACTTTAAAACATGTGATAATGAAGGATCCTCTATTATGGAAAAAGTTTTTCCTATGTTCTGCAGTGGCAGCCATGCCTAAACTGGGCTTTAAGTGAACAAAAACCTCAGCATTCCAAGTTTCACATAAAAACATGTTCAATGAAAGAGGCGCTTCATATCAGCTCCATTTAAAAGCGTTTGGATTCATTATTCAGCCGCTAACCTCCCTCTCAACTCACCGGGTCGGCCTCACGCTGGGGGAGTGTTGGCTGGCGCTGAGATGCTCCTCTCTCTGCTGCATGATTGAAACCAAACCGCAACACTGCTAACTCACCACCTCAGTGTAGGCATCATTCTCGCGTACACACACACATCTGCACACGCATATTTACACGATAATCCTGTCCATCAAAAGTAAAACAACATAACAGGCATTCATAGAGATGTCTGATGTTTTCCCCTTCCATGGCAGCGTAATTAAAATATGCAAATGATATGATAAAATGCATTTCACTCTGATGGTGACAATGTCAGTTATGCGGAATGCATTCAGGATTGGAAGGTTATTGTCAGATAAGGCCGCTTCACATCAGAAGTGTGGATGACATGGGCCTGTGTGTGTTTTTATGTGTGTGACAAAGACAATTCTGAGCTTTATCTCCAGAGCATAAAGAAAGCAATCTGACTCCTGCCTCATAAGTGTGTGGAGGACAACTCCTCCAATCCCTCTCAATTGCTCATCCTTCACACAAACACCCCTACACACACACACACACACACACACACACACACACACACACAGACTGAGAAGAGCTTTCGATTATTTTGACCTTCCACTTGCATGTACGTTGGGTAAACAATTTAGACAAACAGTGTTCTGGAAAAATTGTGCACTACCACCTCCTACACATTTGGTGTGTATTTGTGTGTATGTTTGGCAAGTAGTGCAGGTGAGGATTTCAGTGTAAACTAGTTGCTGACAGGTTCAAACTGTGGCTGAAGGGGAAACACAGCAGAGTGCACTCTTCCCTTGTGTCGATGGCCCTGTCCAAAGAAAACCACGTACCTCCAGTTTTGGAGATTTTTATTTTTCTCAGGTGAACTGAAGGATTAAGTGTTCCTTTATGGGTGTAGAAAATTCTCCTGCTTCTTAAGACAAAAATAAACCATTTCAAAACCCACTGGATTATCTGAGAAATGCACTGTCACAAAGCTAAAAACACAGTGCTTTCTCTGAGCTCATGAAAAGTTGATATTATTCTTCGCTCACAATGATAATAAATTAATAACAATGAGAACAAAATTTGATTTATTAATAATGAATGAATATTTATGAAAATTTTAGTCTCACTATGAATCTCCACACCCAGGCCACAATTTCTTTCCCACCTCCCACAGGCTTATCTATAAATAATATCAGTGGTGGAAGTAGCATTCAGATCCTCTACTTTACGTAGAAGTAGTAATACCACAATGTAACAACACTTAATTTCAAGTCCCACATTTAAAATCTTAGTATTATTGGCAAAATGTACTTAAAGTGTTTTATTGAATAGATGTTACAGATGCTTTAAGGGGTATTTTGATGTTGTATTTGGTTCAGGTGGAACTAATTTTAACTATTTTATAGATATTGGGTAGTCTAATCTCTACTAACACTTCATATTCATCAAATAAACGCAGTGGAATAACAAAAGTGTGACATTTGCCTCTGAAATGTAGTGGCATAGACGTACACAGGAACATCAAATGGAAATATTAAAGTAAAGCACAAATACCTCAAATCTGTACTTCAGTTGAGAAAATGTACTAAGTTACATGCCACCACTAAAAACTAAAAGCATACTTGGAATATGAGAGGCCCCATCACATTGACAGGATGACACATGGTTGGTGACACAGAGTGGTGGAGTGTAACAGTGTTGGCGGTGACCCAGAAGCTATCATCTGCTATTTCAGAATGCAGTAAAAGACAAACAAATGACCGTGCTGAAGGCTTTTTTCAGAGGTGGTGTTTTCTCTCTTCACACCATCACGTACAAATGGAAAACACTGCTCCTGTGTGCGAAGCCAGATAACACTGTTTGTCAACCTTATGATTTGTGCCCGGGCCTTTGTCATATCACTCATTGTTCTGAATGCATGGAGGTAATGCCCTGAATGAAATCGCTCTATGGGAGAGGAAGGCCACGCTCGTTCTAAAATATGATCAACTCACAGGACTCGTCTGTCTTGTGAGGTAAACCCAGTCTATGAAATCTGTAACATGCTTCAAAGAGCATGGCCTTGATTTATCAGCACTCTGTATAAGAAGAACCAAAGTCTCTCATATCAAGACAATTTTCTGCGCACACAGAACAAACTGAGACTTTTCTCTCTGAACAGGTTTGTATACGTTTACATACGATTTTAGGTATAAGTGCACAGTGATGAATCCCCAACTGGAATGATCAGACATGCTGTGTAGGAACATTGCAGTTCATGCACTATGTTGGTAAAATTATGTCCCCAGTGGCTGTATATCTTTCCTGTATGAGAAAGCCATACATACGATACGATAACAACCCAGGTATCATCAGAGCTGGGTAGTTACCAGTGGCAGCAATGGCCAGGGACAGACAGAAACTAAACTCATCAGCAGAAAATTCAAGGAAAAACGAATAAAAGTGTCTTCATGTCCTCACTGTCGACAGACTACAATGGAGAGAAGTGAACAATCTGCAGGGCGAACAGGCACAAAGAGAAAGCACCTGTCAGGTAGCAGTACGGACGGTACCTTGAAAGGCTGTGTGTATCTATTCCTGCAATTTTCCACCACTCTCTCTCTGCTATCAAGCGTATCTGTCCCTTGCTGCCTTTCTTCTCTCCAATTCAGCCAAACCAGCTGTGCCTGGACATGCCCATGTATTAATGGAACTTAGTTTGTGTGTCTCAGTGCTGTATGCAGTATGGTGGTATTTCAGAGACGGTCCCTGAGCCGCTGACATCGCAACTCTGGTAACAAGACCGTGGAGTAGATTTCATCTCCTCTCCTGTTTCTTCATCTCACCGTCCATCCTTCTCCTCTCTGAGCCTGACTCAACTGTAAGGCTGACTATACGAGTACGTCACCCTAATTCAATGTATGATACAGAAAGAATGATACCCGCCTTCACTAAAAATGAGGATGCCTTTGTAAAAACAACGTCTCAAAAACTTGAAAAGCACGAGCGTTTAAAATGGGAAGAGCCTTCAGATTGTAGCCAAAGTGCAGCTCTTGTCACACTGTAAACAATTAGCTCAATCGATGGCTTCGCTGTTGACAGCAGAAAAAGAATCTTAACCAGGTAGCTCTAATTGGTGACATGTCTGGGATGCTTTTACATTTTATTAGACTTGTACCTATGGATGCATTACAGTTTTTCTCAATTGCAAAGACACATTTCTTGAAATTATGCTCCATTTCCCAAAACTCTAAACACTGCACACTCAACTTCAGACTTCAATGTCAAGACCAAACCTTCCACTCAAAACCATGTAACCTTACATCTGAACCAAACTTTGCCTTCAGACATCACACAAAAGCCATCAAATACACAAACACTACAAAATAGCCATTACACACTGTGAGATCAATTCAAAACACTACTGTAAAAACCTGTTACTGCAATGAATAATGACACTTACGGTTTTCCCCCAGAACAACCTCTTTACATGATGAACACAATATAAAGACACAACACATGTATACATTTTCTAAATTTTTAATTCCTCAATGTATTGTAGTAAAATAAACTGAAATTGAGTGAAAAAGTACTGTAAAAATATGCAGCTGATAAAGAACACAGAATAGGAGGCAATTTTCATGTATTTACCAATATAAACCAATGAAAACAACTGTTTGTACATAAAGAAAGAAATCACATTTATTCTGCCTCAGCGTCCAGTCTCTGGTCTGAGTCAGGCCAGAGAGTCTCATCAATATTAGTAATATTAGCCCAAACCAGGCAGCAGGGGAAAAAAACCCTTGTATGCCTTATCCAATATCTGGATTATAGAGGCTACTGTGAAGTGGTCAGATTCGGCTGCACTCTTTGCAAAGCTTCCCTCATTGACATCCCACGGACAAGAACATGGTCAACTTGTTGCACCAATCTCATCAGAAACTATTTGTCTCCTTGCCCCCCCTCTTCCTCTTCCTCTTCGATCTCCTCTCCTTCCTCTGCTTTCAGGTCTTTGTGGATCCAACAAGTGAACTGACCCATGGCTCTTTCATCTATCTATCCTGAGGTTCTGACTGGTGTGTGAACAGTTTTGACTTGTAGTGTTTCCACCTGGGGAATTGTGTGTTTGTTGGGTTCCAGCTGTTATGACTTGAGTTGATGATATTGAATGCCAGTGCTCTCTAAATGAGCACATGGTGCAGCCAGTGATATATGAAGGGATTTGTGTGCAGAGTTTTTCACAAAAAGTTCAACAAATCTGAGTCATGTGTGAAAACAGGAGAACAGTATTTATAGTTTTAGGAAATGAGTCTGTCTTCTGATAGAAGGTGTCATGGTTTGGGATGTTTAGTTAATAGGCCCAGTTATAGTGTGTAAGCGATCGAGAAAAACTGTAAGAAAACTGGATTAAAGTTAGATAACAGTCAACAAGCACAAAGCAAGCACGCATAATTCTGCTCATACACCCTAAAATTTCAGCAAACTAGAGAGGGAGAGAAAAAAAGCAACTCACCAACTCAAGTTCTTTTATTCAAAACTCCAATATAAGATGTCTGTTTTTGAACAGGGAGAACTTGTATCAAAGAAAATGCAAATAAACTGAGTTCCTTCAATTTCAAACTCAGTCTGAAAAAAAACAAAAAAACAAACTCAAACTTTTTTTCTCAGATGAGCTCAAAATGCAAAATAAATGTATCAAACCACCTGCTATTCAAAAACAAAGTTTCATTACTTGCGGTGCGTGAACAGTATCAGGCACACACCCAGTCAGTCAGCGTCATTGTATAGGAAAAGTCTTCCTTGGGCAGAGCATGTCATGTGACCGAATGTGTCATGAATTTTGATTGTGGCTACAATGGCAAAATCCCAGTGCAGTCTGCACAATCGGAGCTTGATTATATCTCTGGAAACTCTGAGATGCTTCCTTCATGTTTATGCTTCTCGGTCTCCTGTAATCTTATTGGATATGCTTGAAAGGTCAGCAGTAAACAGGGTTTAGGCTCATACTTTGAACTCTGAGCGCAGTGACAAGGTATGAAACCTGGGTGGTGGGTAGCTCTGCTGTGTTCTATGCATAGTAAAACAAAGGCTCAAGCTGGTGCAAGGATCTTGAGCAGAAGGCCTACAGTATGTCTGCGTTAGAGAGAGAGCTGATAGAGTGAAGAAATGTCAGGAAAAAGAGATGTGGGGTCAAAGAAGTGTGTACGGAGTGTGTAGTCAAAGTATTGTAGTGAAATAGAGCGAGATAGAGAAATAGAGCGGGAGAGAGAAGTCAAAGTCAATGTGTATGTGTGCGTACCGTGAATCTACAGACAGACTGATATGAAAGATGTCCAAGACCTTGATGAATAATTCATACAACAACATAAATAGATGCGAGGCAACCTGGAAACCCTTCGCTGTGTAACGCTTTCTTTCCAACACATTTTATGGTTCTGTACATCAGAAATGTCCATTATTCAGATGATTTTAAATCACCACAAAACATTCATCAAAAACCAAGCTACGAAGTCTTTAAGTTTAACAGACCATAAAAGAACCAAATTAACAAAAATGCACTTACAGATTCCACTCTGCTGCACTCGAGGTTTTGACAATTATTTACACTTCAGCACAGAGCAGAGGGATTAAATCTTCTGACCCATCCAAAGTCACAGTGTGGCCGATCAATTTGCTTTTTTGTGCCTAGTGGAAATTTTGCCAACAAAGATTGCCAATGACATTGCTTCTGCTGGACTACCACATGAATGAAGATTGTAAATAGGCATCATCTTTACTGCTGGCAGAGAAACTGCTCCACTTTGAATGTACACGGACATTCAGCCACCCTGCTATTTCTTAGAGCGCGGATGCTTCCTGCATCCGGGTTGGGCCAAGTTTTGTTCGAAACACAGCGTCTGTGCTGGGTGAAGTCTCACCGGATAAACTAGAAAAAGAAGCTCCGAATTCTTCTGTTTTCTTCTACTCGCTTACTCAGAACCTTTGCTTTCTTCTTCTTAACCCCCACCTCACAGCTCCAACCAGAACCATCAGTCTTTTAGGCGAGCCACAGTCTATCACCCTCCCACAGCATGGGACTATTAGACTTATCTTAGCCAGAGTTGCTCCTAATTTGGCAGCCTCAGAGCAGTGGGTGTAGTGTGTTGAAAGTTATCAGAGTGAGGCCAGCTCCCTATTTGGCAGGCAGAGGGGCAGTGCCACCACTGTCTGTCTGCCAGGTTGATTGATAAGTAGTGGCAGAGCGGCTACGCTAACAGACTGGCCTGCCTGGTCGCTCCCAGAGCTCTGCTAAATTAATGCCACACAAACACACACAGACACACACACACAGGAGATATGTTTACCCACACAACTACACTCACTAGTACTCTCTCTCTCACTTGTTCTCTCTCTCATTCACACACGTGTACTCACACCAATGCACACAAACACACACACTCAAAACCACGAGCAATAATGCAGCACAATACAGGTTTGCTGATAACACAGAACAGACATACTGAGTTGTAAATTAGCATAAACACGAGGGAACACACACACACCTGTTTCATCCCTCCAACCCACCCATATATTCACACACACACACACACACACAATAAAACTGCCTCTTCCCTGTCATCTCTTTCAGCAGCAAGGCATTTGAGTGACAGCTCATCAGAGCAGTATTATCGCATTACTGCGAATGCACCATTCCTCTAAAGCAGAGCAGACAGCCAGGCATAACAGAGTACTTCCTGCTTCTGTTTCCATTAGTTACCGCCAACATGACAGAAGAGGGGCCGAGAAGCACATGTGGAGCCTAACATATGACAGCAGATATGACACAAGAAGGATATATAAGTGAAATTAAGCTGTTGAAAACATTTAGTTTAGTTTGATTTTGTTTTTGTCCATTTGATGACATTTGGTCTGTTCATTTGTCTGTCGGTTTATCCATTCATCTGTCACATGCAATAGCAGAGATGGCCGTGACTGAATGAAACTTGGGAGAAAAATGACGTATTTCAGGACTGTTTTCCAGCATTCAAAAAAAATTACAGGTCAGAGAAATTTGACATGTTGGTAAATGACTGGCGCCTGCAGAGGAGGAGAGCATTAATTCTCCCTGTTGCCTTGTTATTTTCCTTTTGGGTTTCATTCATACTATTATTACAGATCTACTGTATATACAAATTATATAAGGTTTAATAGTCTATGAGTGAGAAAGTACAGCAAGGACAGAAAGAAGAAATGTGGGTGAGAAGCAGGGTGCAAATACTGTATATTTTACATTCTCAACATACAATTTAAAGTCTCCCTCAACTCAAAAATATGTTTTGCTTATTGATACGTCATTTGGATGTCTGAGCTTCACCGTGCAGTGAATGATGTGTGTGCAGTTTGACACTAGAAGGCTGTTTTCACATTCATCTGCTGAAGAGGGAAAGTTTCACTGTGCTCCCCTTAAACCTCAGTTTAACACATGTACGAGCGAGCAGGATTTTGTTACGTCACAACTAGTCTGGAAGCCAATTGTTGTCAAATATGAAATAATGTAAACTTGAAGCCTCCAGCGCTGCGAAAGGACTTTTCAGTTTAGTAGGAAACATCTTATGTCTGGCAGTTAAACTTTTGAAATATTTGCTTATTAATACATTTTGAATTTTTCAATGATGGAGAAGGAGTGGGTTTAATCTCAAGAATTTTTTATGAGATAAATGAAACATTGAGATAATTTGTGGAAAAACATCTATAAAGCGCAAATTACATATGTTATAGCTATATCATATGCTTAGAATGCATTATTGCAACATATCTGTATACTTTTAGACAGGAAATGTTACCAATACCAATGATGTTATCAATTATGTGACGTGTGAGTCTGTATCTCAATTCTTTCCGATTATCTACCTTGCCTGTTGCACTCAGCCCATTTGTTCGTGAGGTAAATCTTCACAGGTCACAAATACATTGTTTTTTTTTAAAGTATTTTTCCAAAACAGCCGGGCACTGTAGTTTTTTTAGCAAACATTAGGACTAGGGACTATTTTCAGCTGTGGAATAATACACATTTAGTGCAGTGACAGTGGCCTACAAATGCATTCATATACAGACAGATATTTTCAATGGAAAATTAATTTGCATTATTGCATTACGTTAGTTATTGTTATTAAATTAAACAGAATTTAAACTGTTCTGCACTCATAAACTGTTACTGCTTCTTGTTGACAAAACAAAAGACATTTTATGTCACTGTCAGATGCCTCCTAATGTTTCTTTCTCTTTTTACTCTGTAACCCTCATCTGCAGCTACTGATGCAGCAACTGGAGGTCTTTTTCCTCCACTCCCACTGTGGGGGTTCAGTGTGTGTGTGTGTGTGTGTGTGTGTGTGTGTGTCTATCCATGTGTGTATATCAATGGCGGTATTACCATAAGCTACAGGTGTAAACAGTGGTGGGTCTCTATCAAGGTGTTTGCTTGGGGACTAAGAGGGAGCAAAACACGGGCAGGTGGGCTCACACGCGGTGGGATGCACAGACACTCACTTATTCATGGACACAGCATGAGACAGTGGGGAGGAGTACAAACACACATTCATACTCACAAACACACACACATAACTGCCAAATACTGCCTTACTGACATTAACACTCACATTCTTGGGCTTGGCTACATAAAGATTTTGTGTGCATTCATTATTTTCTGTTCGTGTGTGTGTGTGTGTGTGCCTGTGTGTGTGTTGTAGTATTCTGATGGGCCAGCGAGTGTGCAACACTCTGGTGGAGCCCGTGAGACGAATTCTTGACACACACACCAAAAGACACATGACTTTGCCATGCTGTTTTCTCTGTTCTCCCACTGGTAAAAGATGAGTGCCCTCTTATTGACCTTGTGTGTGTGTTGGGGGGAAGGTTGTTTGACATTGGCTACCCACGATTCCTCGCTGCGACAGGAGAGCCACATAACTCATCCTCGGCTGTTGTCAAGCACACCGTTGCCTGGCAACTGGCCAAAGGTAGCACATCGCTGGAGATGACGAGAGGGACGACAACCTGTCTGTATATCTGTCTGTCTTCTCACTATTTGTCTTCTCTGTCTCCACTCATTCGTTCCTGTCCTTCTATTCTTCCTATTTTGTTATCAGAGCCTGCTGTTTCCAACCACTTCCTATGTCAGATTAAGTGTGGTCCAGTGCTCTCTGTACCCATCTCTTCCTCTGTCTGTTTTCCCCACTTTGTTTCAAATTGTTCGTGCACTTTCAGAGTCATTCAGAAACAACAAAGGATCTGTCAAGTGTCAGGACAGTGCCTTCAACTTTTAGCAAAGTACATTCACAACATTTATTATGACCTTTTGTACAGCAGTTAAAATGAAATATAAGACAATGACAACTGTAAACCTGTCCGAGATTTGACTCTCACCAGTAAACGGTGCCAAAGGAAACTGCCACATTTTAGACTTTAAAAACTGAATTGAGAACTTTTCATATAACTAATACAACTTGAAAAGACATAAAACAGCAACACAGTTTACCTTGAACAAACGTTCATAACTTAAATAACTAACTATAGTTACTTTCCATGTATATTAAATGTAAACTAAAACATGAGCATAAGCCAGAGGAGAGACATCCTGTCCTGGTATAAATTCTGACTTTGCTGCTGTTCTCTGCTATATTTGTTTACCGCTCTCTCGCTATCCCTCCTCACTCCCTCCTTTTGTCATTCATATTTTTTTTTCTCTCTCTTCTTTCAAACACAAACACAACCCTCTCCATCCTGTTTCATGCTCTACTTGCTTTCCTCTCTCCTTCGAAAACCCTGATAGTCTTGTGACAGGTCTGCTACTGTATGTAGTCAACAGCTGACTGGAGCTCTGTTTGCAGTTAACTACTGTTACAAGAATCAGGATGTAAGAAATTAGACACAGTGAATGGAAATGATACACTTTGATAATATTGCTTTGTTGCAAAAAATACTTTCCATTCTGGGTTCAGGCAAATCTGTCCACCATGAGCTACTGCACCAGAGACATCTTGCCCATTATCATTCCCATGTGTAAAGATTATTAATATCAAAAATGTGAAGCTGGAATGCTATTTACTATTAAAAAATGAGATAAGTAAGAAAGATCAAAACCATTCCAAATGTTTTTTGTACTGATATGTAAGTAATTATAACTGTGAGTGTTTCACTTTCAGACTGCGCACCGGGGGCTTGAATTTACAAGACCCTGAAAACATTGCCTTCATACCAGGCATTCAAATGCGACATTCAAAACATGTTTCATGAGGAATGTAAAGTATGTTACAGATAACCAAGCTCTCTCCTTTATGCCTCTCAGCTCCTATGTTATTTTGTTGTAAAATAAATGTTTTTTTCTCCCTTGTAAACAGAATAATTACTGGTAAAATAAAGGTAAAATAAAATAAACATACTTTAACTTATTCAATTGCTTCATGAGGGAAGCATTTCGTTTTTGGAACATTATGACAAAGCCTCTTTGTGCGACAGGTGTATTAAAAGATGGTGAAAGATCGTGATAAATAATTGAAAAAAGATCTCAAAACACACAAGGTTTTTGTCTCGATTGCCACTGTCCTCGCTAAATCTTTTCCTGTTTCCTTGCTTCCTCCCCACCCTTCCTCTCTCCTTTTCTTTTTCTTCCCCAACCCTCTTTTCTCTCCCCCTCTTTCTCTCCACATCGTACAGACTTGACTCTCTGTATGCCTGGCTGTGTTTGCGCTGAGGGCAGCACTTTGTCACATCCCTCATACATATGCAACACACACTCCAGGTAAAACAGAGAGACAGAGAGAGAGGGAGAGAATGGGAAAGAGAGAGAAAACTGAAGTGAGGTAATGAGGAGATAGAAAGGTAATGGAGGAAACAAATGGAGAAATGGAAAGGACAGGCACAGAAGGAGACGGCGATGGGAGGATATATGGAGGTGAAGACTGAGAGAGGATTAAGACAGAGAGAGCAAACATTTGACTAGGACAAAGAAATGACAGGGAGAAAGAGAGAGAGCAGGAGACAGAGAGAGAGATGGAGTGGACAGGAGTCAAAGCCATTAACCTGCAGGCTTGGTGCTGCTGTGTGTGTGTGTGTGTGTGGTCGGTAGGTGGATGGAGACATAGTTGTATCCTGGGGCCAGGCCAGCCAGGTCTGTTGTCAACCTAACCACTCCCGTCCTCTCAACCAACCAAGATGGATGGCCAGCAGTGCTGGCTAATCACGCGCTCCACTGGCTGGGACACACACACCTGAGGCCAATGGACACACATGCAACTGTAACAGGTACTATACAACCCTGAGGACAAGTGTGCACCATTCTGTACGATTATAAACCAAACCCATAGTGCTTGTTGGTACTATAAATACAAATGTGTTAGGACAGTAATGAATTCATGTAAGCAGGCCACTGGTGAACATGCTAATATCTGCAGTGCCATGAACTACAGTATGTGCACTGGCGACTGTGCGCATGCCCTTTGGCAGAAGAAATATAAAGATTTAAAGTTGTGGTTCAGTGGATCTCAGCTATGATTTGGGCGCATCAGGGTCACATCAGATTGGACCAACTTTGAACGAGTCATAAAATCCTTCAGTGTTTGGTGTTGAAGATCTCTCAGAGGTTCAGTATGCTTATGTAAGACAAACGTGTTTACAACTGTTCCAAATGGCCATGGGTCATTGCCTCCTCCTGACTGCACCCCACTGCTTTCCCGATCTCTCTTCAAGAATTCAGTGTCTTTCGCACGTCTTTGTTGTCTTGATGTTATGAATCAAACAAATGTGGATAAGGGCATACACTTTCGGACAGTCCCTTCTCAAAGCATTCGTGGTGTTGCGTGGGGTAAAATGGACGGGTTTGCTGGATGCACAATAACATAGCGCTTCCTTAACTGGAAAAAAAACACAATCCACACAGCATTTTGTTTCCTGCAAAACATATTTAGCAAAACAAATTAGTTGAATATAAACCTAATTTCTAGGACTTGGTGGAAATAGTCATTACATGTGGGGTGTCTTGTCTTTCCAGGTTTCAGTAATACTAACGTCTGTTCCGAGCTTTATTTGCAACAGAAACTCCACAAGAAGAAGAAGAATTAACGCAAACACCCAGACAAAATGTGCCTTCTGTTCTACAAATATATCCTCTCACACTTACACACTTGTCCCTTCCTCCCACTACCGCAGAACAATATTGGGCTTGCTACTGATGTATCTGTGCAGAGAGCTTTCAGAAGAGGCTGATTTCCCTCCTCCTCCTCCCTCTTCCTCTCATCCGCGCAGATGAGAGATTCAAAGTCCCTCCATCCGTCTCTTATTTCAGCATGTCAGAACTTGGAGTTATTAGTCTGCTAATTACCTCTCAGAATCCCTCATTTACCCCCAGAATCCAATCACTCTCTGATTATAATGAGAAAATTATGATAGACCGCATTAAAGATAGAATATGGGATTGATTGGTCCGCAACGAGACCGGGGGCGAGAAAAGAGCGGGAGAAGTGGAGGGGATGGAAACAGAGGCAGGGACAGAAAATTTGAGAAGGAAAGAGAGAAGGGAGACAGAGATGGGGATGCTCAATGACAAGTAATAGAAGCTAGACTCACCAGGGAGGAGGAACTAAGAGAAAACAATGAACGTGTCGATGAATCTTTGATCTCGCACCAGAAGGGAGTATTTAACGAAAGAACACGACAGAAGAAACAGAAATAATCAAACACCATCCTAAGAAACATTCGCCAATCATCATTATCCTTCTTAATAACCATGGGAGACGCGTTAAACCAAGAGACAATACAGAGTATATATATGTGTGTATGTGCGATGTATGAGAGTGTGTGTTCAAGCCTTGGGACTTGAATGGGAGCAGATTGGTTGCGATGATTTAATCGCAGCTTGTAATTATAGAAAGTTTATTCACACGCCACCCTTTATCCTGGCTATTGGCAGGGCTTACACATTTACCATATTCATGAAGAAGATGGCCGCATGTATGCATACACACACAAAAGAGACGCAGAAACGCACACAACCTGTCTTTATCTGATGGTCTCAGGCTAATGTTTCAGCAGCTGAATAACATCCATACTCGCACACACACACACACACACACATACATACACGCCTTTCTCCCTGAAGTTATAGGTTTCCCATATAGTAATGAGAGTTTGCTATCTCTAAATTCTATAATTCATGCTGTAATATGTGTGTGCATATATGTGAGGCTGGAATGATATTAGCACGGTGTGTTTCTACAATGGGTGCAGGGAGGAAGATTAAGGTTTGTAATAGCCGCTTGGAGGAAATTAATCATGTTTTAATGACAGTGTCCATGTTAGAGAAGTTGGACGGTGGAAACTGGCGAAAGGTGGCACTGGTGGTGATGGTAGCGTTGATGGAAAAGCATCAGAAATTGCATGCATGTATGTTTTCAGTCCTGAATAATGCGAAATAAGCTTGATGACATTGTGAGCTTTTCCCCGTTTGAGCTGCGTGCACGTCAGCTCACACAGCGGAGACAATACATACAATCTGCACATCGATCTCCCTCTCGCCATCCTGCTGAAGTCACCATGTTAACAGCAGCTGATAATGACGGGCAGATTGCACAGCCTTCCCCTACTCTCAGTCTCCCGCTCCTTTCCTCCCTCTCACGGCCTCTATCACCCCCCCCCNCCCCCATCTTACGATAAGCGAATCTTGAGCACATCTTGACCGCATTGAAAAAACAAGAAAAACCTGCCGCCGTGGACGTGCTGCCAAGAGCAGGGTGGGCAGGCAGCCGGGCGGGCGGGGCAGGGGGGTGGTGGTGGTGGATGGAAGTGAGACAACACTGAGATAACATAGGGGAGGTGTGAATGCAGCGTGGGTTGATTTTTTTGGGGATGGGTGGGCGGCGGAGGTGGAAATGCTGGGTACTCATCCTAACAAAAGGCTTTGTGCCCTCATTGTTTTCCTGGCAGGGCAAACAGGGTGTCTGTGGAAAGGCCGATAAGAGCAAAAAAAACATGATTCCATTAAATAATATCCTTCTCCGACCAGAACTGGGGGTGGTATGTGCATGTATCTGTGTATGCATGTTTGTGTGTGTGTGTGTGAGAGAGAGAGATGAGAACATAAAGCCATCTTAATATTGCTGTTTTCTTTGGGGAGTTTGCACCGATACAGTGTACATCCACATTTCCATTAGCACATAAGCAGGATTAGGTGTTGTGTGGATGGTATGTCAGTGCCGATAAGATGACTTGACTGGCATGTTTCATAGGATTACACTGTGTGCTAGCCTCAACCTTGCTTAGATAACCACTGCTGCTGTCTTGCCACTGCATTACAGAGTATGCAGTTTCTTGTAAATACACACAGTAGGGCTCCAATTACAAGCAACATGCCAAAATGATGAAAAGGTGTGATATATGATGTGTATTTTTTTATTTCCTGCCTACAAAATGATTTCCGGTGGTGGAACAGTTATGCTCAGCATGACCCTGTTGGTGAAAAGATCAGATGGCTACTCAGCACTAGGCTGTTGAAATTGGCCCGCGCTGCGATGGCTATCAGCAGGAGATAACCACCATGATTAAGATGCTAATGATAGCCTAGCCGTCTGTCGGCGATGGTCTGTGACAACACCCGTTAATCTTGTGCGCTGCCAGACGAGCGTCCTTAATCCGCAACAGGTTAGGATGAAACAAATCCTGTGTTGCGGCCTGACACCGTAGCAACGAGTGATGACCTCACTGTATGGATTGCTTCACCGGGGTGTCTTGTGATGTTGAACAGAGCATGCTAAAAGGAGGGAGAGGGTGCTGAGCCGACGAAAGGAGGCAAAGGCAGTCGATGCGCCATTAGACTTGCTAATTGTTATTGTATCCAGGCCTGAGTTATACCACAGCAGAGCAGCATAGAAGATCACACTTCAAACAATGTGAATGTCTCTTTGTGTGTGCGCGTGGTTGTTGGGTCTCAAGCTACTATAAGGGGATGAAGAAACATCTGTAAACCAGTGGTGGAAAGTACAGTACCTATAAAAATGTATTCACCCTCTTTGGAAGTATATGTTTTTTTGAAGTATATGTGGCTTTTTTGACACTGATTAACACTCAGTTTGACCTTTTAATGTCAAAGTGAGCATAGATCTCTACAAAGTGACCTGAATTAATCACAAATATAAAATAGGAGATACTTTTTTGCATGAAGTATTAACACCATCCAAGTCAGTATTTAGTAGATGCGCCTTTTCAGAGTTGCTTGGAGTGTCCCTTTATCTTCATGGTGTAGGTTTTTCCCACAGTACTGACTCAACAAAAACTGGACCTCCCAGATACAGATAGAATTAAACTAACATGATTCTGTTAATTAGTGTCAAGTAGGCCACATTATATCATTTTTGATTCAATGTTGTAAAACAATAAAACATAAAAACTTCCAAAAGGAGTGAATACTTTTATTGGCACTGAAACTAGGCTTTACTCAAGTACTGTACTTAAGTACTTCTTAAAAAAAAGTATTCCCATTTTATCCTACTTTATATTTCTATTCCACTACATTTATGTGACAGGTGTAATTATTAGTCACTTTTAAGATCAAGATTTTTACATAAAAAACACATAATGAACTTGAAAAATAAAACAGTGTTTAACAAAATGAAACCAGTGGTTCCCAGTCTTTTTGCCTTGCAAAGAAAGCAGTGTCTAGTTGGGGCCTCTTGTTTCTTTCAGACAAAAAAAAAGTCCAAAAAAAGAAAACAATTTTGTGTAACAGAACTTTGTTTCTTCTCTTTTTCCACCCCAAGAATCATCTCATGACCCCTCAGATTTATTTTGTGACCCTTTGGAGGGGTCCCTTGGGAACCACTGGACTAAACTGCCTAACTGTAAAAAAAAGTACTAAACTAGCTCCACCTCGAGCAGCTACAACAGTAAAATGCTGCTTACAAATTGATGCATCGGTATTAAAAAATGTATGTATGTAAAATGTAATAGTACTTTTACTTTTGATACTTTAAGTACATTTTGCTGGTAATACTTCTGTACTTTTACTTTTTAAGTATTGTAATTGGTATTTTTACTAAAGTCTGAGTACTTCTTTTCAGTACTTGTTTGAAACTTGTTTTCATTTGCACACACAAACACTCATACATACACGTGCACCCACGTTTATCCCTTTCAAAGACGAATAACCTCTTGGTCCTGGCAAGATGGACTAGATAACCAAAGTGACATGCAACAACACAGAGCCCCTCATTGTGCTAATTGCTTGACTCAACTTGTCTACTCATTCCTAGCATCCAATCTGTCGGCGGAGGCCGATGGGGAGTACAAGGGTTCTTAGGCGTCATTATATAAATGACAACAACACGTAACAACACGGTTGGCCTCAGGAGGGAGAGAGACAGAGAGGCGATCAGGATATGAGACCAACGAACAAGCAAAGTGAAATAAGGAGAACATGTCGGTTAATGAGAGGACCTGCCATGATGGGGAAAAAAGCTTTCAGTGTTAAAGAGTTTAGAGGAAGAAACATAGTGGTGTCTCATTAAGAGAGGCTTCATCAGGTTCACAAAGAACAGAACAAGACGGGCCCGCGCTGAACACTGTCAACTCCACACTCACTTGGGATTAGAGAGTTTGGTCGGCAAAACAAAGTGTTTCAGACGCGGTACATCAGAGGAAAAAAACGCAGCTCGTTTTTCAAATCGCCCTTTCTGGATCTAACAGGGTGTTATACTGGATTGGGACTTAATAAGGAAAACATTTTGACCTGAAAACTCGTCAACTTGAGGAAACATTAATGCCTAAGTTGTTGCAGTTTGTTCTAGAACATTTTCTCTTTTCAGCGCTCCAAATAACCATCATCTCTATGTGGTATTTTCATGATAGACATCAACTTCTTCTGTAATAAACATCTCTAAAAGACTCTCTCTCTATTTGTCAAGTCACGCAGCACTGCTTAGGGTGACTCGAGGTGATCTAGTGTCTGGTCGAGGCGTATAGTGATGAAATTTTGACAGATAGTGCAGGGCGTTTCCCAGCCCGACCTGTCTGCGCTCTCTGCCCTGATTATAAGGCAGTCACCTTGTCGGAGAACACACACACACACGGGCAGAAAGTCAGAATGCACACTGCTCGTCATTGGTGAATTGAAGTGGACAAAGTACAGCGCTTTGCCTCAATTTTGTTGATTACACCTCTTTCCTATATTCACTCCCCCTGAAAGTGGGTCTCTGTGATGCTATTTTGCCAGTGAACGAGTGAGCCAGTCACCTGGAGAAAGATGGAGAGAAAGAGAGTAGGAGGTAGAGAGAAAGTGTATGTCACATGCCACTCAACCAGCCAGTCAGTGGGAAGTTTTTTTATTAATTCATCACTCCACATTTGGAAATGAAGCAGTGGGCAAGGCTGAGGGGCAAACAAATTCCACTCTCTCAGCAATATTATTATCATTACTAATAATGTGGGATAATTATAGCTATATACCGTGCTCTACCCCTTCTCCATCCCTCCAGCGAATCACTCTCTCCTTCCCTCCACCCCTGCACTCCATGCTCATACCAGTAGCGACCTGAATTAATAAATGGAAAATTAAAATGCGGTGCTTCCGTAGGCGACGTCAACAGCTCAGGAGTTTGCCAGGTCTCTCTGCCGCCTGGCTGGATCGACAGTGGCAGCGGCTTCGCCCTGTTCATCCGGGGCATGATTCATAATTAATGGAGGTTATAATTGCAAAGCGAGAGCGTGAGAGACAGACAGCGAGTGAGAGAGTGGGAGAAAGAGATGGGAGCAATAATGAAAATTAAAACACACACACACACACACACACACATATATGTGCACAGTTGACATTTTACATGGCTTTCATTTAGCCATCCTTCCATTTCTTATATCATTAACATTTACACACACACGCACATAAACATGCACACACACTGTTCACTGCATGGCTAATGAAATCACTGTCCTCTGCTCCTCTGTTTGAAGGTCTCTTAAGCAATGGGCGGGGAGGTCAGCCGCCGAGTGCAAAGTTTAAACTTTGTTCTCAAACTGCAGTTAAACACAAAATCCACAACTCATTTCACTGTCTTCGGTCAGAGGAGTTTATATTCCTGATTGGAAATTATTTTTCTGGATTTTTCTCCTCCACGAATAACCGTTTGTGAGAGGGATATGATTATTTATGAGCAAATTATATACATTTTCCAAGTATATCCTGGCGTTGAATGGTTAAATGTGAATCTACAGCATGTGATATAAGCCTGACTTAACTGCATGAACCTACCTAAGACAACAGCTGTCCTTTTAAAGCCATAAGTGGACCTCTAATTCATACAGAGTGACTAAGACTGAAAGGGTTTATTGAGTTTATTACGATCCATTAGTTGTTACCGTGGTAATGGTTATACTTCATTGCGTCCATGGGCAGAAAAAAACATTCATAATATATCTTTGTTGGTGAGTGTGACCCCATTCCTTTGAAGACATGTTGCGTGAGTATCACATGCTGAGAGGCCTAAAGTAAGACCACACCAGACACTGGACCTGGTTTCAAATTCATGTTGTCATGTGAATACAGTGTCACCCCAAAATGATATGATTTGGTAAAAATGTTGCGTTCCCTATCAACTTGTATCTGTCGTGCTAAAAACTGGGGGATCCCCAATACCAATTTGATCCCTCTTTTTAGGGAATCTGCCAATAACGAGTTTCAGAATGACTGATGAAGAAACTGTATTTAATATTGTTTGGTCAGTATTGGCAAAGATACCAATCCCCTGAATTGGATTGGTGCATCTCTACTAAAAATGTGTCCTTTTTTCCAAAGTGTGCAATCCCTCATGCTAAAATGTGACACTAGCTGCACAAACCACTAAGTGGTTCTGATGCCTTTGATGTCTACAGTGAACTACACAAGAAGACTTTTATTGCCTCAGTATTCCTCAAATGAACTAGGTTATACTCAGTTTGACCACGTCTAAAAACGTTTATTCCTATTCCAAATGGCCACATGCAAAGGCAGGGTGAAAAGCCAACAGTCGTGGAGAGGGGATTCTTGGTAAGTCTCTCCTTAAAGTTGTATACATGAAAAGTGACACAAGTAGCTGTATGGAGAATGAAAAAAAGAGAGCTTGAGAGAGAAATTCAAATGCTGAATTAGGGTTACATACAAGTAACTTATGACCTTATTTGCCGTTGTCTCGTTACTGAATAGGAGACAGTTGCAGTTGCAAGTGCTGATCATCATGGGTAAAAGATGACTCTCTTCAACTTTCTTAACGTTGTCTTCACTATTAACAATCTCTGCTGCCATCAGAAACTGGTAGGAGAAAACACAAGCAGTCAGTCACAGTTGTTGTGGTCCCCATGTGGTATTTCCATAGCTGCTGTAGCTCCGATATGTAGTTAATTTTTTTAGGTGGTGAACGTCAGCTACGGCGTCGCTACGAAGCCTACGCAAATAGCCACCTTAGGTACGGCGTTAACACCTTATCGCAGAAGTAGCAATCCAGCTTTAGACCATCTGAAAAGCACTTTGTTTAAAACATACTGAGCCCCTTACCTTTTTATTTTAAAGGTTATAAAGTGGTAAATGTTATTAAAGGCCTTTGGTGACCAAATATATCAGCATGTTGAAAATTAATTCTACAAATACAAAAAAACGGTCACACCATACAGTACTCTCAAAAGCAAAAGTCATTTCTGTGAAGACATGTTAAGACAAGAACAGCAGAGGATTGGTTAATTAACACCACCAGAGAAGGTGTCGTGAAATAGTGAACCTCGTGTTTAATCTTATTTAATAATGCTCGTGAATGTCAGCAACTACATACTGGAAGTCTTTTCTGAAAGTCAACAAACACAGCGCTTCAACCTCAGTCTCATTTTTGAAGACGACACATTCCATTCAGATTGCTCCGTGACTCACTCTATTACATGTGCCTGTATTTACTAAATGCCAGCAGGGAGAAAACACAACAATAAAGTAACCTTCGTTTTCCTTGACTTCACCGCCTTCACTCTCGATGAAAGCGAGGCGAGGCACTGTGAGCTATTGAAGCAGGGGAGATGTAGGACTTTGCTGAGGATATGAATTAGAGAGATTCATAATTCATTAGCAACCTTGAGAAGGGGAGATGGAGGTGATGGGGGAATGGGAGAAAGGAAGACAGAGTGAGGGTGGAGGAGTGGAGAGGGGCTGGAGGACATTGATTTCCATCATGTTAGGGTCAGCTGAACACGAACATGACTCAGCCATGGCTGGTTTGGTTCACATCACAGCCTTGTCTTTGTGATTAGAAGTCACAGTGGAACAAGGAGCCAGTGGTAGGGATGTAGACAGGATGCATGAGGGAGATACAGTTTGAGTGCTCTGTGCGGCGACATAGATTGAGTGCCTCTCTCTGATTCCAAGACAAGGTAATCAGCAGGTACACATAATTGGGTCAATCTTTTCTCTTTATTGCACCCACTCTTAGTATGGATGACTGAACTTTGATTAAGAAGCACTTGGAGGCATGTCTCTGTCCTTTGAATAAAATAGGCATACTCTAAGCTATTAGATCTTTTTAGATTCCACAGCCTTAATCTATATTTCTACTTGTGTGTAAGGGGTTACAATCATGTCAGTACTGAGATGATTATTGGTCAGCTTGGGCTGCTTGTGTTTTCTGCAACAAGTTTCTGATGCTGGTGGACATTGGAGGCTGATAGTGAAGACCACATCATGCAAGTTAAGATCGAAAGTTCATTCTTGACTTAGGAAAAAGAAGTTTACAAAACAATATCAACACAAGTTCTACTCAGGTGCTGTTTTGGAGCCCTTCAAAGTATCACATGAGCTTCCTCAGCAGATGGAATTACCCACTTGTCGTGCAATTCTAGATGTTCAAATTGCCATTTATCTGAATAATTGATGAAGTTTGCATTCATGTTGGCTTAAAAGTTTATTCTCGACCAGTTAAAAAGACCAGTAAAAACAATTGCACCACAAGGTCCATGAAGTAGCTGGTCTGGAGATTTCAACTTTATCACACAATCTCTACTTTTAAGCCAACATGGAAGTCCTTAAAGGGCTCAGAGAAATGGCAAATTGAACATCAATTCTAGAATTTAATGACAACTGGGGCAACTACATCTGCTACGTCTACACCTGAGGAAGATTGTGTGATGTGATCAAAAGTCTAGAGGTGGTGAAATTGTTTTGTCAACCACATCAGGCAAGTTGGGGAAAGGCTCAGTGATTTTCTCCTTTTTAGTAACACACATTTAGCAAAGCGAATTCCACTGCAAAATATCTGCTCACAGTAATGGGCGCTCTCTATCACAAAGTGAATGAAAGAATGTGAAGACGTTTACTTTGGGATACATAGTTAAAGAACAGCATTTCCAGTTAATGTATGACACATCTGTTTAGTGCCGCGCTGGTGCTATCAACAGATGAAACCCAGTGCTTAGCTAAAAATCAATTCCTACACCAGAGGCACCTAAAGTGGGAGCATGAAAACGGTATTTGAAAAAAATGACTGCATCAGTTGTATCAGCAAATACCCCAAAATAACATACGTTCAAGTGAAAACGATCTCTAGCAAAGGAATTATGACTCTAGTCTGTGTGGAGCAAAGGAAGAAGTAGCGTGACACTGTTATACTTGTTATACTTTGACACAGGAAGGCTGTTCATTTTCCATTTCCACTTCATTTGATTTGAGAGACCTGGATGTGGTGACACCTGATCAGTGGATGTCCATGAATGGAACTGGGACTTGGGACACCTCTACTGGAATGATCAAAGTTTAAGGACACTGTAACATGCTGACACTCTTTATGTTTACTTTTTGACATAAAAGACATGCATGCATATCATATTTACTGATTTATTTACTAAACAATAATACAATATAAGAGACAACAAGCAAAGGACGTAATGTCTTTACCTATTGGTGTACTTAATAGCATATAATACTAATGTAATATTCACATGGTAATTTTGTGATCACAAAAGGATAGACTGGGAATATTGTCTTGGTGTATATGTAGCAGGTTATCTTATCAGGAGATGATGATGTGACATTTCATCACAAACTGACCAAAAATACAGGTGTATGTTCACTCCTTTACCTTTACCTGAGGAAAATCATCTGTGGTTGAAGCCACAAGTCAGTTTTATTTATATAGCCCAATATGGAAATCATAAACTTGCCTCTATATGACACAGGAAAAACTCCCCAAAAAATATCCCCTATAACGGGGAAAAAAATGGAAGCAAGAGTCCTCAAGTTCTTGTTGCGCTGCCAATCTGTGATCATTCTCCTATCCTTCCACTTTACTGCTTTGACTGGTATTTGGTTTAAGTAATGAGGTACATACACAAAGGTTGAGTGACTGATGGGTGGACAGATTGGCTGGTACATGCATTTGGGAAAGGAGTGTCTGAGCATTCATTTACTGTCAACAACTGAACCAAGCCGAACATAAAACCCCTGCACCATCTCGGCTCATTCCCCTGAGTGGCCTGCAGAGAGCCGGCGGAAGATATGACACTCCTTTGTATTCTTTGACAAGTGTCTGGAGCAGTTATCTTTCCGTCCTCCTACCCCTCTTCCCTCCCCTTCCCCACAGATCGATCTTTCCCCTGGGACACCTGAGGCAATCAGGAGGTGTTGATTGGTGTCCCTTTCGCTTGCCTGATCCGTCCTTTCCATTCTCGTCAGCTCTGATACTTCGCATACACTCTCTTGCTTTCTAACTCTCCCACTCTCATTGCCATCCCTCATCAACCCTCTTCCCTCTTTCTCTCTGCAATCACTCTCACTGATAACTCACTCCAATGCTCTCATCTCTCTGTCTTTCTCTCCTTCCTGGACTTCTTTATCCCTTTACTGTGTGGTCTCTCACGCCTTGCTGTCTCGCAACGCTCAAGGACCATTGAGCAACATTGACTCATGCCACAAAGCAGAGAGCTTCTTAGAGGTGCTGCTGTTCCTCCACATCCTCAGTCAAAGCATTTATTGTTACTGGAAAATCCAGGGATTACAAGAAATCTGCTTAACACAGTTAGATTTCTCTTGGCTTTTTGGCAAGGTATATGCTTATCTAGGTTTCTGGTGGGTTTTTAAAAGTACACACGTGCAAGGCAAAGACTTCAGACAATTAAAGTATCACTGTGATAGAAGTTTGACGTGATGAAAGGACTAATCTTGTGCCTCCTTGTATCTAAAATAAGTAAATCTACTAAAAGCACTACTAAAACTGAAACGGAAATAAGTCTAAAGAAGTTGGTTTCTACAGCTAAACAGTGGGTCATTTGCAAAATTCAGGAAATTCTGCCTTGTAAGCATTTAAAACACAATGTTATATTTGAAGAGCTTCAATGAGTTCAGAGTCCTAGGCACACACCACAGTTGTTTTCTTTTTCTTATGTACAGAGAGGAAGAAAAAATTCCACCATTTGTCTGCAAAAAAATGAATGGGTCAATCCGGGATACTAAGCCATATTTCACATCGGTCTTTGTTCAGTGTCTAACTGCTCAATATTAGTATTAGTATATTACAATCCCAATAAGTTGTGAGAAAGTAGAATCAATACAGTATTGGTTTTCTCTCATACCATCTTAAACACATTTATCATGAGTTAAATAATCTAAGCTTTCAAGTTAACACTAAAGACGTATTATGGTATTGAGCATGATGTGAATTTTGTTTTAGCTGAAGTAAAACAGAAACCCCAAAACGAGCACGACACAAAAATAACAATCAAAATCCATTGAACATGATGGCAATAAAGTGTAGTCACAAGGGCACTCAATCTGGCAGCCACTGCATCAGGACATGGAGACCAGAGACATGACCCAGAAACACTGGATAAAAGATACACTCTGCCTCCTGTGGGTTCACACCCAAGCTCCATTGGTGGCTATTGATCCTGTGTGTGCGTACAGTGTGTGCGCACGTACGTGTCTGCCTGCTTGTAGCTGCTGTCAAGAATACCATGAGACTTACTGGGCAACTGATTCAGTGTGTACTCTGTAGGTCATTAGCCAGATATTCTGACTGAATGGCCATTTTGTCACCAGTATAGCAAAGGCAGACCTTTGAATTGTTCACAAAAACTTCAGGTGTGGGTGGCGATTCGGAGGTTTTGGGGGCTAATGTGTTATGTTCATTCTCTACAGTGGTCTGAAAGTCAGCGCATGAAGAGATAAGGAATCTAGTATCGTTTGTTGTGCAGTGATACAAGTGTTATGTGCTTAAATATCACGTAAATATAATGTGCTGATATGATGGTATCAGTTTTGTATTACTACAGTAGTGGCTTGTGTGTGTGTCATCTGCAAGTGTGGCAATTCTGCTTGGGGTTTGCGTGTGTGTGTGTGGGATGCATAAGCAAAGTGAAATGTGCACTGGTCTGTCGTCCTCTGAGTGCTTGGCTCTCCTCCACCCGGCTGCACTGTCAGTCACAGTAATGGGAAGGGAAAGTCGGGGCTAAACAGCTGCTAATGGGAGATGACTAGGGAAACCTTAGCACTGTCCTCAGTAACCACTAATGCAAACCAATGAAGAGGGAAAACCTAGCACTGTCCCGACTGATGCTAACTGTTAATTCAAAGTAATGAAGAGGGAAAACTCTGGTAATGCTAACACAAACCAGTAAAGATAGAACAATTAACACTGTCAGAGCTTATGTTAACCATTCATTTAAGAAAAAGGGAAAAGGGAAGATGTGACACTTGCTAATGCTGGTGTGCAAACTAATGAGATTGTAGCACAGTAGCACTGTCCTCAATAATGGCTGCTGATGACACCAATTAGTATGATAACAATCATAATGTGATGTGTTATTGATTCCTCGCGGGAAACTCTCTTTACTCTTGTCCTCTTCAACAAGAGGTCGGAGGTCAGGGTCAGGTACAAAACAGTGCAACCTCTTCATTTTTATCACTTTAACAAGGGGGATGTTTAAGGGAAAGGGAAGATAAGACTTGATGCATAGCGAGGTGGTTATTTCGGGCATCCAGGGCTCAGGAAATAAATGTCCCTTCCTAAGCTATGAACATGAAAAAAGATACATGGTGTATATAAAAATGAAAGAAGAAATGTTAACTACGACTTCTAATCATGGAGTCTCAAATTCTGTTGCTTGCACAGCTAACAGCAGAAGATTTTAATCTGACAAACCTCAAATCAGTTCACTTTCAGATTCTGGGTCAATTTTGAAAGAATTTGGCTACTTTGGCAAAACAGTTCTGATTTGTGTCCTTGAGCGGCTTATTATCCAAGACACATAAGATAAGATAAGATAAGATAAGTGATCCTGACTGATCCCTGAGGGGAAATTTGGGTGTTACAGCAGCACAAGAACAACAATAAGTGCAGTTAAGTAGAGAAAATTTGAATCAAAAATTTTTAAATAATAAATATGAATTAAAGTATATAAAATAAAAATAGGGATAGAATAAAATAGAAACTATACAAGAGCGATTGAATTACAGTATCAGTACACATATAGTACCCACAACTAGTGTTGTATTTGACCTAATAGTGCAATACTGTCACAGTGGTGTGATTAGAAGAAGAAAAGTCAGCAAAGTACAGTATATGATACTATCACCTATAACAGCATACACCAGGATATTATATAAAGTGATTATGTAATCATATAAATAAATACTTGAGTTGTCTGTATTAACATAATATTAAGGTTGTGGTGGGCGGTAGTGTTGTACTGGAGTGTATTATATTGAAAGGTGGTTTTAATATTCTGCCCCTCTCATGTATATAAATGGGGTGAACAAAATATTAAAACCACCTTTCAATATAGTGAACTCCAGTACAACAACACCACCCACTACGACCTCAATAATAAATACAAAGTAGAATTATTACCTTTCTGACAGTGTCAACAAAAACTGAAAAATTATAAGCTTCGTAAAAGTAGAATTCATGGCAGAGCTGTTGTATTGGATCACATTAGATTGTACGAGTGTACTTAGTGTTGTGGCTGATCAGTGTAAATTATAGTATAAGGTGACATGTAGAGAACATAATGGACAGTACAGCAACATAGCTCAGAGTAAGGTATATGAGGCTGTGGTTTTATGTTCATTATGTTCCAGACTATTTCTTGACCAGGCGCAGTGAATTCCTTCCTGAGTTGGCTCAAGCTTCATATTTAATGGGCAGACAAGACAGTGATATCGATCTTCGAAAGTGAATAAGCGTATTTACCCTAATGTCGAAACACTCTTTTGAAATTGACGGTCATAACATAAACCGATAGTATTGTTAGATTTTCCAAGAGTCTCCTGTGTTTCTATGTTGAGGAACATTGAGAATATCATGAAAATGGGAATTCACACTGGGGAAAGCGCAACCAGTGGCTTCTACCACCCCACGACTCAATTAACGACATTGTTTACTAGTGTGAAAAATAAAGTAAATTACTCACTGTCATTGTTAAGGTTAATGATAATCAGTAAGAATCATAGGTTACAGTTATTACAGACTGTTCTCTAATGTTGGTTGCATTAAAAGCTCAATGAGAAAGACCAAACATCTCCATTGGGAATATGCTGTAAGGCGATAGTACAAAGTGTATTGAATTAAGCTCAACAGTGATTCCATTCCATGTAAAAGCATTCTCTTTATTGGATGTAATTATATGTGGGCCGAGGCAGACTGAAGCAGATTTTTTAAGGTTTTATCCTTTCCCTTCACTGATTGCTAAAGGCTAAGCCCTTGTAGAACGCATTAATGCTCTGTACCTGCAAATAAACGCGTACAGATAAATTGATTGGGAATACATTTACGATGGGAATGAGTTTAATCTGAGGAGGAGTGGTTTGAAGTTTGGAGGAGCTAGGGATAGATAGATGATAGATAAGAGAGAGAAAGACAGTGGGAGTGCTAGAGATTAATGAACAGACGCACCGCCTGTAACGCAAAAAAAATGAAGATGAACGACGCCCAGGTTCAGAAGGAACGGATCTTTTCATTAGGAAAAGTACAAAAACAGGAGAGAAATGGAGAAAAAAAAAGACGAAGAAAGTGACGGATGAGGGACAGAGGAAGGGTGATGGTGGTGGTGTGGCGCAAGAGGAGAGAAGAGGAGACAGATGAACTGATAGAGAGGGAGACAGAAGGACAGCTATTAGGGTTTGAGACATATGCATGGCAACGAGAGAGGACAGGAAGAGCCGGTGATGGATGGGAGGACCAACGTGGGGTTACAGGGGAGGAAGAGAAGATGACAACGGCAGGACGTGAGCATGAGATGGAAGAGGAAGAGGATGGCGAAGAGGCCAGGAGTGTGATCACAGTGAGAGAGTAAGGGTGCATCAGGAAGGATTGAGAGTAGAGAGGAGTTGTCTCTCAGAGAGACAGAGAGGAAGAAGGGTCGGAGGAGGAGGAGCAGGAGAGGAGAGGAAGGTGTATTCACTTGGACAGGCTGTCATAACGGGAGCTGACTGCTCACCCTGACGCTCTGAACTGGCCTGACCCACAGTGCTGAGGACGCAGGGGGCGGCGGAATGAAAGGAGGGCAAGGAGGGAGGGAAGAGGAGATGAAGATGGAGATGAAGGTGGGGATGGAGGAGCAAAGGCAAACTGTGAAAGAAAGGAGGAGGCTTCACTTTGAACTCCTCTGACCTGCCTGGCTTGGGATACCACAGAGACAGAGAGACGTATATACAGAGAAGTGGATGGATGAAGAATTACGGTGGGCTTGTCTGATCTACTTTGTGGCAGGGAGAGAGATGGAGAGAAGCAATGGAGATATTTTCATAACATTTCTTGTTACTTATCGGTTGACATAAACACCAATACAGATATACAGTACAATAGTATTTAATGGGTTTGTATCCTGTAAAATACAGACATTAGAAATGCTGAAAGTGGGACCCTAAATTGAGGTGTGACCACACGCTGGGATTATACTGTATATAGTTTTATGATTTTTTGTCTGTTTGCAATCAAAGTGACAGTAATCCTGAAGTAAGAAATAGTATCTGTATGTAATTCAAAGAGGCTGCAGGATGCTTTACTAGACAGACCTCCATCATGTGTAAATGAGTAAATAGTCACAGTAAGGCTTGGCACTGTCAAAGGACAAAAAGCTCAAAACGACTTTTCTCACTTTCCACTGCCAATGAGACGCTGGCTTAGCTTGGAGGGTTTCCACTATTTACGCTCACACAGACTCTCCAGCTATAATTGTTTTCAACTCTTCTTAAAAAAAATGAGTTTAAAAGTTGTTGCAAACACAACTTTCACAATTTCATTCAGTGCTTTAAATATATATTCCAACATAGTCATATTTTGAAAATAATCAAGAAATTGGGTTATTTGAGCTCTAACTATATTATTTTTACATTATTTACCATTTCTGTTATGCCCATTTAAGAGATAAGCTCAATAATAATAATAATAATAATCATAAAGTTTATTTGTATAGCACTTGTACAGCAATACATAAAACACAACAATAAAATTCACATGTATGAATAAACAGGTGTACATAAAGAAAAAGAGGTACAACAAAAACAATGGATAAATCAAACACCAGGATAAAATGTAAAAATATAAGAAAGCCTTTCAATAAAAATGAGCCTTCAAAAGTGATTGAGAAAAACATACTGTACTGATGTAGCAACCCGGAGTTCCTCAGGCAGGTTGTTCCACAGCCGAGGAGCCCTAACAGCAAACGCTCGCTCCCCTTTAATCTTTAAGCATGAGGTGGGAACAGTCAGCAAGTTTCTGCCCGAGGATCTCGGGCCGGGCACTGGTTGGTAAGGGGACAGCAGCTCAGCTCAAATCAGCCAATAATATCAGCCATGCCCGTGTATCAGTTGGGCTACTCAGTAACATTGCTAAATGCTTGTAATTATCAATAAGAGCTGCTATACACTATTTGTTATAAAATAGTGGCATTAAATGTTCAGATTTGCTGACAGTACCATCTTTTATCTTTAAAAAACTAAAAGCCTCATCTATGTTATAAAAACAGCTGCTTCAGGAGTTTTGACATTGTGTTATTCACCATAGAAAGATTTTTTTTAAACCTACAATTAACTGACAATGACTATGTTGCTGCCATCCTTTCACTAGATAAAATCTTTTGGTACCCTAAATTTAACTTGGAATAAGTTCACTTTTCTAACTTTTTTGCCGTGAAACAGCTCAGTGAACTGAGAGAATAATGACTCATTATTATAAGGAAAATGACATCAGGGGATGATTGTGGGATATGCTTGTTGGATATTTCAACTTTAATTTGGTATTTATGGGGGCTGATAACAGTAACAACTTTTTAAAAAAATTACAACTAATGACTGAAGTAGTCATTAGAAACGCATGACAAAAATGACTAAACTTAATTTAATTTTCTCTTACCAAAGACAAACCGCTTATCTGGAGAATCTATTTTATGTATTTAACACTGAAGAGAAAGATAAAGGAAAAATGGAAGGGGATAATGGCGGTGGAGTTACATAGCTACAGAATAACAGATAAAGCAAAGATGGAAGCAGATAGAGAAAGGGTTTGTGAAAGAAAGGTGTGAAGTCACACTGAGGAATAAAAAAAACAGGAGGAGGATGGAGAGTAGGAGGCCAGCTGCAGGATGAAAAGGTGGGGCAGGGCTGACTGAAGCTTGGAATTGAAGGAATTCCTGGTGGACCTCTCTGTAGTCCTGCATTTCCTCACAACAGAGGAGAAGGAAGATAGAGCCTTTCCCCTCGCTATCCTTCCTCTCACACACACACACACACACGAGAACATAAATTCAGTGAGATCTGCAATAAGAAAAAATTGTGTAAGTGTGTGAATAGAGAGCGGTACATAATCATCGTCTTAGCTAGCACCCCCTACAGCTGTATCCGTCCTCCCTGGGAGGTGTAGAGCAAAGAGCTGAGGGGGATGATCGAGAACCACCTGCTAGGAAATCAGTTTGGGAGTCAAGATGTTCTTATATCATGAATGTGAATGCACACACACACACACACAGCCCACACAGTATATGAATAATATTGGAGGTGGAGTATTTCACATCAGCTATATTTATGTCATGCATTACCCATGGTATATCTAATGCATAAGTGAACAGTGTGTAGTACGTGGCAACAGTAAGGAAGCAAAATCTACTGCACATGACACTAAATGGTTCATGTCATGTTAGTTCTGGATGGGTCATGAGTGTGTTTACTGGTACAGACTTCTGTCTGAGCGGACTTAAGTTAAGCTACTTTGAAATTAAGGCAGGCAGTTAAGAGTCTTGTCTCCGATTGGCTGTCAAAAATGAATTTCTTCAACTCCAAAGGTAGCAGTATTTTGAGGATCTGCTGACATCTACAAACCTGCAAGCAAGCCAAAAAGGAAATAAATAAACAAATCCCCTCATCTTATTCCCATACGGGGTTGCACTCAATTTACCACACTCATATTGAGGACGGGAGGTAAAAACACTGCCAAGTTGTCAGATCAGGTGCCAATTCCAATTTGCTTTTTCCACCACTCACATCTGCTCAAAGCCCACTCAGAGCCAGCTCATTTCCGCAAAGTCACCCAGACATCTCATGTTTACATGTGTAAGGCAACACCCGCCGTTTGATCCTACTCTATTTTGTTAAAAATACAACAAATAGTTGCAACTCTTTGTTCATATACAAGGATCTCTCCTTTTGGGATCTCTGTGCATGTGCAGGAGACAAAATATTTTATTCATCCAATTTCCATCATCAGTAGAACTTCCTGTATTATTTTACTTTATAGTCGGCCAATTAATGAGCACATTTGTTTCTCTCTCAATAAAAAACAGCACAAGCAGGCGGGGAAACGTGCGAGGTGGCGAGGGAGGTCAGACGGAGTGAAGTAGGTAAAAGCTTTGAGGAGACGATGTGAGGAGGAATAAGAAGACACGCTTTGTGAGCAAGAACAACAATTAAGAGATTTTGAGGGGCAATATGTATTCTGCAAACATAATTATACTCTCACCCCAAACCACAAATGATAGCAATTTATTCTCCTGCATTCTGATAGGAGAGATGAGGCTTCTGAAATAGGGCCCAAGAGAGCCAACCAACCATTTGTAGGCAAAGATCAGAGACTGGATATGTTAAGAACATGTATCAAAACACTCATGTTCATGATTCAGTTCCAATACTGTGCTGTATTGATGTTCTTCAAGAGCAAATTAATCTCTTCTCACTTTTGGGTGCCGCTTCTGAGACCAAATATTTGACAAACTAGTCCTTTAATAAGTGAAATTCCCACAGAGAGGAGAGCTGGTGCCGTTTCTTTGCTGGATGGCGTGGGAGTCACTGGATCACACATCACACAGTCTTCTTGCGGGTTAGACTCCAGGGTGCCCTCGCACTAATGCTTCAGACAGCGATGTATATGGATGGTCACATAGCTGCAGGCTAGAATACATCACAGACAACTTTTCACTGTGTCTCAGTGGACAGAATCACAAGATATGTATGGAAGCAGAGATATAGTATACACGTACTCACTCAACTATGGCTTGAATTTTTTAACACACATGCGGCACAGCAGATTCACAACTTCACAGCCAAGCATTAGTCCAGTGTAAGTCACACATTTCTTTATCTGTTTCTGCCACACTTCAAGTAAGTTTACTGTTCGCTACGCCCCACCCCTTGGTTACCGTTGCTACGCCTGTCACTGGCAGATTTACCATCAGAAGTCGCAGTGGTCGTGGAAAGTAGGCTTGTTTCATATTAAAGCATGTCTCATATTTATGTACAAGTAGAATACACGGAGCAGCATTGTTTGTGTATTTCAGGGTAAAGCCTCCAGAATTATAGTACTAATAAATGTCATTAAAATGTTATTCGCTCTGACATAACCATAGCTTATGTTGGTATGTTGGTTTGGATGGTTACTGTAGAAAAACCTACATACTTGGACAAGCAACACAGTGGTCAGATGCTTATGCTTTAGTGTTTTCAAACAGTATGTTTCACTTCTATAAGAGGAAAGGATTTAAGAATGAGGAATAACTGCTGAGTTTGGCCAACTTAACTAACTCCTATATGTGGTCCTGTGCTACTGCAGATGGTAAGCTAGTTAGTTGGCATGCTAATGTTTGTAGCTTATGTTAAAGCAGATATACACACTGTTTAAATCATTCCTTACACTTTTCCACTTCTATTTTTTTTCCTTTTCTTTTCTTCTTTTCTTATGGGAGCCCCATGCATGTGAAGAAATCTAAAGCTTGTCCGTTGTGCCTAGTTACTGTTTCTAAGCAATGATTACACAATCGCTGTTCGGAGGAGGGGTTTAGCAAATGGTCAATTGGTTGTTGCAGGGTTTTGTCTGGTACTGTACCTTACTGAGTTTGGGAACTCCAAGTCAAGCTTTGTGCATAAACACACACACACTCAAAAGCAAAATCACTCTCCAAGGACAAAGTGGCTTCATAAGTGTGTTCATTACTAATTCAACAGTCAACTGTCAAGGGCAGACTGTTGTATGTACGAACATTGACAAAAGGCTAGCAGAGGGCACAGGAGAGGCCACAAGATGCTGTAGAGGGATATGCATGCAAACATGTGCAAATGCATGCACACGAATCACACACACACACTCCCTCATTCCTTCCTTTCTCCCTCAGACTGTGCCGTGCGGGTGGGCATGTCCGGAGTTATATTCAAACGCATTACACCCACTTAATTAAAATGAAAGCCTGTAATAACTTTTGTATTTCATTCATGTTCCACAGATCATGGTAATTGCACGGCCACGAGGCTTTGTGCAACAATTTCAAGCAGCCGTTCAGTTGGTGCGCTTTGAAATGTTATGTTCCAGAAGTGTTCAGGAAATAGCCTCACACAGAGAAAAAAGGCACGTTTTGACACAGGAGCTCAAGCTTGTTGTGGCACCACTTTAGAGGTACCATCTGCCTCATTCAAAGCTCAACAGATTACAGGGCTTTCCGTATGAAAACATCAACTACTTTCAGCGCGGCGGTGTGTGCGCCCACGTGCGTCCGTGCACAAGACAGAACTGTCTGAGGTACGAATAAGCGTTCATTATCATCAGCCCGTCTTTGTCCAACCCAGCCGAGTGCGAGCCGGCACGCCAAGGTTGCGGAAAGCAAACGCGGCGAGTGGAAGAAAGATACACAGCCGGGCACAGCCTTCCCTTTAGGTTAGTGAACGTGGCTCGTTCAGGCCCACTGATTGGCAAAGGGTTGGTTCCCCGGGATAGGCTGGTTAATTAGTTAATTAGCTCCAGCAGCTTCCTAATGAGATGCCTACACTGCTTCATCCTTGATCAGAGGAGGAGAGCTGGAGTAGCACAGGTGGATAACACACACATACACACAACCCCCACCTACACCCACCTTGTACATATTCATATCTCATCACCAGCACATAAACGAACACGTATACATAAATTCTTTAATACGTTGAGCTGGGGAATATGTGCAAATGCACTCTCATACACACATTAAGCACGTCAGAGAACCATGTAAGGTTTTCAATTAATGGGCCAGGTGTTGTAACAGGTTGAAAGTGAAATGGTGTGTAGGTGTTCAAGACAGTATTTCACTAACATGAGGATGGAGTTTTAAGCTATTGAATTATTTATCCTTATTTGCATACATGCATACTTCTGAGTGTGTGAAGAGAGAAAGAAATAAAGAATGTGTTTACCTACCAAATGCTTTTCAGTCTTTCACTGTGTGTGTGTGTGTGTGTGTGTGTGTATGTGTGTTTGGGGATAATGACTCTATAGCTTGGCCTCTGCATGGAGGAAACCAGGTGGAGAAAAA
>NTHP01000143.1:728066-775645 GCA_003416845.1 Oplegnathus fasciatus
GGGGGCATGGCATGGAAAGAGGCCAGGCCGAGAGGTGGCCTGGCTGGGGAAGGGGAGAGGCAGGAACTGTAGCTCTCTGGGTCTGGATGTGGGGCTGTGGACCGGAGAGGAGGTGGAGCAGCAGAGGAGAGCAGGTGTAGCCCAGCTCTCACACTGCTCACAGCATCTGTTACTGGGCCAGTGAGTTACTACGGCCAGCCTGTTTTTGGCATGTGTGCGTTTGTGCATGTGTGTGTGTGGAGAAGAGTGAACTGCACGGATGAGTGAACTCTATTTCTCTCACTACTCTCCTCGCTTTTCCTTTGTCCAACTCCCTCTCCCTCAGTCCTCTGCTGTCTCATTTCATTATGTGTGTGTACATGCAACTGTGTGTGTGTGCTCATGTCAGGTGTCCTACCGCCTCTGACATTATCATGCTTTTCCTTCTGTCAATCACAGGTGCCCTGGCCAACCATGTGGTCGACACCAGACAGTCCCGTCCTTGACCTCACCCTCCCTATAATGCAAATTACTTTTATTACCATTCATATTGCCTGTGCGTGTTTTTCTGTGTGTGTTAAATATACGCACAGAGGTGAACATCTGACATGAGTAATGAAGCGTGCATACACACACACTCTCTCCTAGCCCCAGGTGCTGTGTTAGCCGGGCTTGATGTGTTAATGCAGTGGTGATGGCAGGGAGGAGATGTGGAAGAGTGAGAGTTAGTGGAGATCCAGGAGAGAAGAGGGTAGATGGGCCATGATGCCCAGCTGTGCCCCAGGAGGATCTGGTGTTTCTGGAACCGAAGGGATGTGGAAACAGAGCAACCTGGCGTGGAGAGGCACAGGCTGGAGTAATGGGCTGAGGAAGTAGCGGGCAGTGAGGGGAACAATGAGGAAATGATGCAGATATAAGCAGGGATACTTTGTTCATTGTGGTGGAAGCACAAAAGTACAAAATGGAAGTACAAAATACTCATGCAAGAAACTTCCAGCCATTAAATGACAAATATTATCACAGCCGCTGTCCAGGGTGCTGAACCTGGGGCTGTGCCGGTGGGTAGGAATCGCTGATGGTCAATAGATTGCCCTGACTGATCAGCCTACATATTTGCCTCGCCTGTCAAGCTCACTATATATACCTTGTTGTTCCACATCCCTCTGCTCCAGTTTGTTCTGCCTCATGAAGACTTATTTAGTTATTTGTTTAGTTCAGTGCTTCTGTCTGTGGCCGGTTCAGTTGGTGTTTACCTGTCCATTCTGGCAGTAGAATATAAAGTTTACGCAGCATTACAAATACACCTAAATACTTAAATTTAAAGCTGCAATAATTGATGTTGTGGCTGTTTGGGGGCAGTAAAACATCAACCACAAACATCATCCCTACATAATCTAATCTGAGGCATCTGATCAACTACTTGTTAGTACATGGGGTTCATCTCTTCCTTAAAACTATTACAAACAGTATATACTGTATATACACACTGTACATATACTGCATTAGCTGTAGATGCTTTGTAGAGATGTATGTTTCACCTTCACAATGTTAGTATAAGACCAGTTGGTGTTCGCAACAGCACTTTAAATCTTTTCCAAATAACTGACATATTAGGCATCCATGAAAATAGAAAATCACAAGTGTCATACTGTATACAAACAAATAAAACAGAACCAGTGTGTCATAACCTTTGGAAATGTCTGTCTAAAAATATCCATCACATGCAGCATGATTGTGGATTGAGCTCACACTGGACACTGTATTAACTCAAGCAAATCTAAGGAAGAGAGGCAAGCAGTCCTTTAGGTGTCCATGGCTGTCAACCTACTGGCCAAGAGCAGACTATTCAATTTATATGCACTCTTTTCTTCGCCTTAGCAGCTGCCTTTGTTTTGTTGGCAGCTTTTACCTTTACTAGAATGTAATCTTAATCTTGAGGAGAAGATTCTAAGAAAATGTCAAGAGTACAATTAATTGATGACGCTAAAAGACCTGAACACCGTATGCGTTCACATTAGTGATACACAGCAAACAATGCACACATGTGGCTGAACATCAAGAGAAAAAAGCATACACACAGAGCCTACAGTGCAGTGGAATATTAAATACACAGCGCTTTAGCATCCTGATGCCATATGTTGTTTATTATATATGTGTGTTGGCTGCACGCAAAGAGAGCTCAAAGGCTGTGTTACTTTTAGTCCACAAACACAAACATCACGTCGCGTCACAGCAGATTCCAGCACAAATGCTGACTGCTTTTCTTTGCTGCATTTGTATTAACGCTCGCTAACAGCCTGTCTTTATGAGTGTCAATCTGAATGTAAAGATGCATGGGGTGCTTTTTTGGCTCCCCAAACAACTCTGCCATCCCCAAGGGAGAACTACATCTCCCAGTTAGCCCTGTAGTGCCACACAGTGATTCAAACAGCTGTCATCCCTCCGTAATGATGATCCATCCCCGGCTATTACCAGCCCATGGTTTCTCACTTACAAAACTGATTGTTTGACATGTGAAACATACATCAGCATAATCTGCTCCATAACTCAGTTTTTAAAGAGTGCCCACAGCAAATCATGGGGGGGCGAAGTAAAGATTAAATGAAAGAGAATATGAGCAGGGGACAAACACAGGGAGAGAGAGGAGAAGAGATGAAGGAACAAAGGGAGAGGAAGTGAGAGTTGTTTGAAAAAGAAAAAGACAGGTAAATGTAAAACAAAGAGAAGGCAAGAGAGACTAGATATAGACAGAGAGGCAGAGTAACAGTAAGTGGAAAAGAAACATTTTTTAGATTTTCAGTGAACCAAACTGGAACACCTGCCAAGTAATTAATTGTCCTGTCATTATGTCAGCTACGTAAACTTCAGTACATGGGACATAACATTGTTATCTGTCTATTCCAAATATCACAAAAAGATGCATTTCATTGGAGGATGTGGGACAGTATATAAAGAGCACTGCAGTACTACACTACAGCCCCAGACTGTCCAATAAAAGTAGCAAAACAAGTAAGTAATGATTTACTGCAAGACTCTATAATAGTTAAATGGCATCATAGTCATGACCTAAAAATCTTATTTGTCATTTGTCAAAATAAAATTCAGGTATTTTTCACCTTGGGTCTTATTTTCATAACTGGGGCCATTTTGACTGTGGGCCATGCTAACTCTGAATTTGCCACCTCTGTTATAGGAATTTTAAAAACATTAATTCTAGAAAAACAACTATATTGAGGCAAATACTGTAGGGCTAGCCTCCTAAAGCTTTCTGTTGTCTGGCAAGTTGCCCCTGAAGTAGATCCCTATGCAGTTAGATACAACGGCTAATGCAGTGGACTCAAAGATATGATTTATGTAAAATTGAAATTTCTTTGGAAAACCTTAGGAGGCTCCCATCGCTTGCCCCAATACATTTGTTCCTGTGTTTCCAAAATCTGCACAACATAGACCCAGGTTGAAAAATTGAATTTTACTTCAATATTGCATTGTTAAAGACGGAACTAAGTTCCACTGCAGCTGGGCTGAAAACTAACTAATGCAATAATTGTGTTAAACTACTTGTAAAATGCATTAAAAGTACTTATGGTGTCTATTTTTGAGAGTTAGACTCTGGACATATGGTTTTAGAGGATGAATTACAATGTTGGACTGCTAGACACCATATTTTAAGGCTTAATTAGTATGCTCATTATACCTGGATTGTTTTTAAGAGAGGGCGTTCTTTTTGAAAATGGCGACAGACAATAAAATGACGAACTAGTGGGAATAATTTCCTCGTGGGAATGAGACCAACACCGATACTCCACAAGTTCCTGAAGGTGTGGATCTACATAAAGAGAGAGGAGGGGGGAGGAGAGGGTGGGAAAAGAGATGGAGGAGAGGGAAAACAGAAGAGGATATAACAGAGGAAGGCAAATAAGTAGGAGGCATGTCAGGTGAGAGAGTATCAAGGCCACGGACAAACAGAGGAGAAACAACGTCTGGGGAGCAATGAGAGAGACGCTGTGAGAGCTGTCTGAATACATGTCTGTGACTGTGTTAATGTGTGTGTCAGTGCAGGGGGGCGTCTGTGTGCATCTCACCTGCCCATGGGAATGTATGTCCATCTGTGAGTGTGTGGGCCAGCTGAGGTGTTAATCTCCTCTCTCTCAGAAAACAGTGGACCAGCCTGTCCTCTTTCTCAAAGTCACATACCACCCAACACACACACACACACACACACACACACACACACACACACACACACACACACTTAAGACACCACAGTCCCCCTTTCTCTCCCCGCACATAGAGTCAAGAGGACTTTGCTCATCAATTCTGCCGGAGGTTGCTATGGAGACTGAGAATAGTGTGTGTGTTTGGGAGAGGTGTTCAGCCTGTGTGTGTCTTAATATCTTCTCTGGTCCTGTCAGGTCGCCTTTCACACCACTGTCTGGTCATGGGACAGCACACACACCAACAAAAAAAATAACAAACACACACACAAACACACACACTGAGGACCCCCTGCCAAAGCGCTGAGCAGGCATTTTGCACTCCACACTCACTGAATACCAAATCATGACTTTTACAAAGTAACAGTGTGTGAGTGAGGCAGAACCATTTTAAGGAGGATCGGTCCTGAGTGCAAAACATTCGAGCCTGTATGTGTGTGTGTATTCAGTCGTTGAAGAAATGGCTCATCACAATGCAGAAGATGCTGTATCTGTTGCGTGCATGTGCACAGACAGCAGTGCAGAGCATGTATAATTGTGCTGTAGATGAATGTCTGCTCTAGTGCACATTCAAAAGCCGCTCTGCAGGTTTTATTTTTAGCATCACAGGCAAATGCAGCCCCCCCCCCACACTCCTGCTCTCTGCCATCTCTCTCCCACTGTCACTTCTCTCATCTCTCAAAATCTCTCACCCCATTCTGTGTGTGTATCTTGGCCACAGTGTGCGCACGCACGCAGCTCATGCTGCGTACAGTATGTCGACATAAGTGTTGCAGCACCAAAAAATGCTCTCAGCTTTGTACCGCGATGTTCCACCTTTCTGCTCTCATCATCATTGTTAATGTCTGAATGAATGCATAGTCTCACTTTCATCTCTCTCCTGCTCTTGTTCTCCCTCCCCGACTCTCGCATTGGCAGCGGAGGGATATAAAAAGCTCATTGGGGTGGAGGTGACGTATGTACTGTAAGCATGTCTGTCGCCACGGCAGCCAAGGCAAGGTCAAGTGCTCAGCGGCCCAGCGAAGCTTTTCATTACATTTTGAACTCCGCAGAATTCCCTGCAGAGACCTCGCTGGAGACTGCCTGCTGCTTCTTCCTTCCCTCCACTGCCATTTCAGCTACGTCTGTTGCAGGAGAAACTCGCCTGTCTGGGTGCAGACAGGTAAATTTCCATATTAGCATACGGATAGAGTCAGACGTGTTCTGCTATGTGAATGATTCTACGGTGGTTAGCATTTGCGTAGCGCTGGCAGGGCTGGAGAAACGGCTGTTAAATAAGGGTGTCAGCGGAGACGGAGAGAGAAAAGATCACGTCTCTCAATCAGCCAGATGGAGAAAAAAGACTGAGAAGGTTGATTTCTCTTCCGTGACCTCTATTACTGCCATTCCTGTCTTTCTGCGCTTGATTTCTTTTTGTTTTTCTTAAATGCTCTCAAATAAAGACAATGCATGCATGCACAGACACAAACATATAGATAAAGTCTAGACGAGAAGCTTAGCAGAGAGAGTGCAAGAGACAGAATTTATTTACATAGTTTACATATTAAATATACTGTATCTACAGTGACTAAATATAACCCCAAAAGCTTTGAGTCCTAAATTCGACTGTTTTTTCCTTCTCTCAAGACATGATTCTTGGAGCAATTCGTCCCGCAGGATACAAAGTAACTCTGCTGTCTTGGCTTGTAACTTACCAAATGGGATGTTGTGAAGGGTTTAGAATGGATGGACTGATGACAAAGTTGCCATAGGCGAAAAGCAGATCTAAATAGGCAGCAGAAGTAGCAAAACACTGAGCAGAAAAAGGGGGAATAGAGCTGGAGTCTGGGATGAAAGGATGGTGGAGCAGCTGACGTAGTTGTCCTGTATGCCATGGGGATAGGAGGTGGACAGTCAGACCAATTAGTATGTTATCCTTTCAAATGTTCATATAAAAGAATGGGGTTCTATTTTAACTACAGCAGCTATATTTATGAATATAATTTCCCTCTGCACTCTGGCATTCATCAGTGTTGTGTATAAGGTTACAGTGTGTGTTTTTGGATCACATCTAAATTCCTTCAATAAACTATGCTGTGTGCACATTCTATATGAAGGTCATATCAAATTGAGCATAGGTTCATACAAAATGTGGGCCCCTTTATTTGAATCAACCAAAAATCAGTTTAATTTACTGCAGATTTCAGACTGATATTTTGTCATTCAAAGGAGGTGTGAGGTCAGAAGTCAGGGTCACTTACAGGATTTCTGCGTCAAGCTCAAGAGGGTCAAGAACACTTCAACAGGGGAGATACTCAATGCCGTAGGAGCTTGAACAAGGGTCTTTCACTTACAACTTATGTAACTTTGCTGCCATTTATAAGATACACATGAAGATACTCATGATGATTTTTTTTTAGATAGACTTAAAATAGATTAAAGTGAATAAGACTTAATATTTAGCTGCAAATCCTTTGCTTGCAATAACTGCATCAAGCCTGTGACCCATTGACATTACCAAAATTTTGCATTCTTCTTTTGTGATGCTTTTCCAGGCTTTCACCGCAGCCTCTTTCAGTTGTTGTTTGTTTTGGGGGGTTACTCCCTTCAGTCTCCTCTTTAGCAGGTAAAATGCATGCTCTATAGGGTTTAAGTCTGGAGATTGACTTGGCCAGTCTAAAACCTTCCACTTCTTGCCCCTGATGAACTCCTTTGTTGTTTTGGCAGTGTGTTTTGGGTCATTATCTTGCTGCACGATGAAGGATCTCCCAATCAGTTTGGTTGCATCTTTCTTTAAATTGGCAGACAAAATGTTTCTGTAGACTTCTGAGTTCATTTTGCTGCTGCCATCATGTGTTACATCATCAATGAAGATTAATGAGCCCGTCCCAGAAGAAGCCATGCAAGCCCAAGCCATGACATTACCTCCACTGTGTTTCACAGATGAGCTTGTATGTTTGGGATCATGAGCAGATCCTGTCTTTCTCCAAACTTTAGCCTTTCCATCACTTTGGTAAAGGTTAATCTTTGTCTCATCAAACCATAAAACTTTGTCCCAGTATTTTTGAGGCTCGTCTCTGTACTTTTTGGCAAATTCCAGCCTGGCCTTCCTATTCTTCTTGCTAATGAGTGGTTTGCATCTTCTGGTGTAGCCTCTGTACTTTTGTTCATGAAGTCTTCTGCGAACAGTAGATTGTGATACCTTCACTCCTGCCCTCTGGAGGTTGTTGCTGATGTCACTAACAGTTGTTTTAGGGTCTTTCTTTACAGCTCTCACAATGTTTCTGTCGTCAACTGCTGCTGTTTTCCTTGGTCTACCTGTTNCCTGTCAGTCACATGTTCCAATACTTTTGCTCACATGAAAAATGGGTGGGTTCAAACAAAAGGTGCTATCTTCTAAGTTGTGTATCAGATCCAGATGTAAATACCTGGAAATAAAAGCTGAAATGTTGATCTCTTGTCTCATATTCATCTTTTGATGTCAAACCCAAATGTTTTCAGTCTACAGCAAAAATACAGGAATTGGCCTCACTGTTCCAATACTTTTGGAGAGGAGTGTATATCATATATGAACACATTTTAGACTGATGCACCGTTGCAACATGTTCCTTTATTACAATGGACATGGACTATGTAGTGTATTATGAGTTATTATGAGCCAGTGGAGTGGACAAGCTTGGACCACCAAAGGTTGACAGGTGCCGAACTATTACGGAGGGTAGCACTGTTGGGGTAGAGCCTGCTGCTGTCACAGGGGTTATCAAATGGGTTACAGGGGGTGGGTCTGGGACAGCGGTAACTCTGGGGGATGCAATGCGGTGCTGCCAGGAGGTGGGGCCTGGATCAGCACTGGGGATGGGGCTGAAATGCCAAATATCTCCATATAGCAGCATCTGGACAGGCAGTCACTTGAGCCTTCTTCCCGGATGTTGGCTGAGCTTCAGGCAAAACCCTTTTCCCATCACATTCATTTCATTTTGCTACCTCAATTATCAAAGGGGGTAGGTGGTCCAACTGGAATTTGAACACCACTCATCCAGTCCATCTGACATGCTATAACATAGTAGTCACCAACTAGTCAGACCAACTTCCAAAAGAAACTAAACAGCCAACATGCATATTGTTTCACAAAGATACCCCTACCATAGCCCTTTTATGAATACAGTGGTCTTACATTTCAAGCTGGCTGATTTGAGACTTCTAACTGACCCCATTAAAATTTTCTTCCACATTGTTTCTGTGTGTAGTCTAATTGGGTATTTCCGTACAAATAGCCTTCCATCTTGTGGGAAGAGTACATGCTTACAGTTCTGAAATATGTTTATTAGTTTCGACAACCAGCTTTCAAGTCCGGCAGCAGAGAACTTACACTTTCTTTTGCAATATGTTTCTTCCCAGATACAGTTAGGGCGAGACACGTTTTAAAAGACCAGCTTTAAGTCTTAATTAGCAGCAGTGCATTCAAATTAACTCAGCTGCAGCTGTAATCATTTATATGATCAGGGTTATTAAATACCCTGCTAAATTGAAAACATACGGCTATGCAAAACTCGCAGTAATTTGTGGTAGGCTTAGTAAACCACAAAATGTAGCTTTTGCACTGCTGACTGAGGCTGCAAAAGACCAAATCAATTAACTTACAAACACAGCTATAACATCCAATATGTGCTGGAAGGGTCAGACACACACAGATTAAAGATAATCTCAAGGAAAGATAACCATTTCTGTCTGGCAGGCACGCAGTATTGAGTTTGCATTTCACATGACCACATCTAGCCCCTGTATCAATAATTCCTGCATTGCCCTTCCAAATCAGCATGTCAGATTGCTGAAGCAAGAACATAAACACAGTAGGAACCTTCGCAGTGTATCCACAGAGCAGACATTGATATGCATGAATGCATGCAGCTACACGTGCTTGATGCACACCACCTCTAAACACACAAATGCGCATTTCAAACCCTCATACTGGCTTCTCTGTGTGTCTCTCTCTGTCAAAGGAAAATGCCATCCATCATATAGGATGCATGGGGCGAAAGATTACTCACATTTCTCCCAATAATGGCCAAATTGCACTGGATGGCTCTCATATTTGGGAGATAGCTGCGGCTTTCTCTTTGCATACAAATGACAAAGACTCCCTCTCAATTTGCTTTCTCCTCAACTCAAAGAATGTGATGAGAGTGCCACAGATGCCAGACTAGTGAAGAGAGAGACATGGAAAGATACTGGGAAGAAATTTACAAATTCACAAGAGGAGATAAATAAAGATCCAGTCCTACTTAATGCACATCCAGAATGTAATACCCTACCATACCTCTTTTTTTAGTTGAATCAAATTCAGTAAAAAAACGTTGAGTAGCTGCTGATACTTCTGACTCATTTTGGCGTCTTTGAAAGCTAAACTTCTGTTCGTAATCCACTTATTTGGATTCCTTCTGAACAGGATTATTTTTGTCCATCTAAAACTCTACATTCTAGGCTCAAGCAGGGATAAAAAGACTCCACTACAAAGACAAACAGTCTACAGCATGACAGAGTTGTGCCATAAGACTTTGTCTTATTATGAAGCCCATTTTGTGGCAATTAGCAACTGTCACAATAGGTTTTATCTTTGGCCATCATTTCTATCAGTCATGATAACATTGTACTCACCAAAGTAATTCCTAGATTACTCCGCCATCGCTACAATGGGGTCGGACAGGGCAAGAAACACATGCGGTCTGACAGGTTGTAAACAAGCCATCAGTTTAGCCAGAGTATTGAAACCACTTCATTAGGAGGTGGAAACACACCCAGACATTGATAATAATTCCCTCACTGCACAGGAAAACTGTGTACGTGACCAACTACGGTAAGTCCAATAGGTCAAACTTGAGGCAGGAAATATGCTGTTGTTTTCTGTTCCAAATAAGACTTTGTTTAAAATGGTTTTTCTTTTCAGAATTATTTCTGTGTTCCCAGATCTTAGCAATTAACTTGGTGAGAACAAAGAATGTTATTTTTACAGATAGGAATGATCGCTATCTACAAAAATAACACCCAGGTTGGAAAAAAAACAAAGACAATTACCCTTTAACTCCTTACCACTGCTCAGTAAGGGCAATGGAATATAAAAGCAAAGAAACACACTCCTGTCAGACACTGGTTTCCTGGCAGCTTCATGGATTTCTGGTAATAGTCACATTTTAGGCTGAATTTCGTTATCCACTTGTAGCAAAAATGCTGATGAACTCAATAAAGATGCATTGAAAAGCAAACACTTTCTGTAATTACATGCAAATGAAAATCTGTCATCATTGTAAAGACTGTGTAAGTGCTCCGAAAAACAACACAGCTACGTCCTTTAAAAAAGAAACAAAACAAATCAAAGTGAGGCAGCCGATTTTGAAACGACTTCCAGCAGCCCACTCTCTCTTGAGCTAATGAAATATCTAATGCACTTAGTTTCCTTTAGTTAGCACCTGCCTCCTTAGAGGCATGTTCCTCCTCTCCAAGCTAAATTACTTGGTCTCAATGGAGTGAGACAGAGCGCGGTGAGTAACAAAGAGGAGAAGTCGAGTGTATTTTCAGGAAAAGGATGACGAGCTCATGCTGGAGAGCTGAGGAGACAGATGATACTCTTATTTTTTCAAACCTGGCTATGGCAGGATCTCACTGCGACCTGAGCACGTTACATTACACTCTGCCTGTAAAGCCACCTTAACTGCTTTCCAAATCCCTCACTTTCACTGTGCTGTGTCTGATGGTAATAGCTCAAAAGTGCATCATAACCATGCCTTCTCCTACCAAAACACTCTGTAAAGGCATTTTCCTTTTTACAATCCTTGCTCTTTGTGGAATGAATTATACAGCTGCGAAATAGACATCTAGAGGTTGGAGGCGCCGGGTGAGGGCATGCAGTTAAAATGAAGAATTGTGAGGTGCATTCCTGTGTCAGTAAAAATGCCAGATCTGTATCTGATTTGCATACTTGTTCCCGTCTCTACATTATCTCTCATAAAGGCCTATTTATGAGAGTTACAGGCAAAGTATGACTTGAGACTGGTGGTCACATGGTGAAAAGCTCAAAGGTAATGCAATACCATAAATCGATTTAAAGTTATAATCTCGAAGATTTTCATTTAAATAAGCGTCTGTTAAGTCACTATCTATCGCCGAATGATGCAACACAGTGGTGATTGAGCCTATGGCCCACTGATGATAGCCTACAGCATTTGCAGTATTATGACCCGGGTGTCGGGAGCGACTTTCCTGGAAAAATCACAAGCAGCGCACAGTTAGACGTTTAACAAGACTTTTAACGCAACAGACTCGCTCTTCAACTCACCTGTGTGGGAAGCACCATGCTGTTTTGCCAGTGTCTGCTGGCGTTGTGAGTAAACGTTTACTATGGCCGAACAAACAAAGAAAAGGGCGATGACTACAGATGAGGAAACTGAAATTAAAACTTAAGTGAGGTCCAAAAACACACCTGCAATTACCGATCATTGCCACAGGTGCCGTGAAAGACAATAAAATGAAAATCTTTGAGACTACATCTTTAAAGTATAAGGTTGAAAATATTTGCCCGTTGACCTGATGTGACTGCCAGGATAGAAAGAAATACAGAACTGTCAGTGCTTGTAATTAGTAGATGCTGGTAGCATTTTGTAACCTTCATCCAATTTTAAGGTCACTAATTAAATTTTAATGATCACACAGTTACTTGACAAGGTGCGAAAGGACTCTGGGTAAATATTCACATTACAAACTTGCAAAACTAATTATTAGAATAATGAAAAAACGCAGAAAATGTTGAGTTTTTGTTTGTGCTCAAAAATTTAATAAGCTTTTGCTCTTGGGTCTACAGTAACTTCTCTGTAATTTATCTTCTTGAGCATTTCAGACAAAAATTGGTTTTCAATTATAGTCAGGATAAAAAGAGGATAGGAAAAAAATCAGATCAGATCTTCTACAAAATGCAGTGACAGTAATGCTGTCACAGACAGAAAAAGACACGTTATACAAATAAAATGCTCCTTTTAAACTAAACTCAAGATTTACTGTTATTTTGCTTGTGTAAAAATATTGGTGAGATAAATGCAGTGCTGTTTTGGTGGAGGAGGGTTGAAGTGTGAGGGTTTGCGTTCCTTTTGTGAAACCTTAGCTTTCAAAGAAAGCAAAACAATTACACAATCAGAGTGTTTAGACTGGAATAATCAACAAAGGAAATCCATAAGAAAGTGAGCTCTCACGATCATCGCCTGCACTGGTTGTCATTAGATTGATGAATTCTATTGATGTCATCCATCACAGACTTAATCAATTGAAAATAGAAGAAGAGACTGCTGAGTGAAATCGACTCGCATGTGTGCACAAATGACTGTTTTGTATTTGGTGGGATGGCGGGGAGCGAAAAGGAAAATTAGATGATCTTAGATTGAACTCATTATTATGAGTAACATGAATGTCTTATTGCTGCGGGAGCATATGCAAACTAAGTGTATGTCTGAGCTATTTTGTTAACATAAAGAAGGTGTCCAGGTCACTTACCGAGTACACCGAGCCGGTAGTTCATGGTCACCACAATCACGTTGCCGTAAGCAGCCAGGACGCTGGCATCAAACATGTTTCCGGTGCCTTCCATGTAGGAGCCTCCGTGAATAAACAGCATCACCGGCTTCTTCCTGCGGTCACGGATATCTACACACACACATACGCAAAAGGGAGAAAGCAGGGAATAGAGAGCAAAAAAGAAAAAAAGTCAATAACTGTATTTACGCCTCTCATATTCTCTTTGATCACATATTGTGTTAGACCATAATATACTGAGCAAACAGCAAATTGCTCGGCTGGATGAAAATACAGTACTGTATCAGAGCCTAAAAACTGCACTATTCCCTGCAGTTGGATGTCAGCTCTTAAAAATGAGCTTGAGGTAATTTAGATTTCAGGCAATGATTCCGGCAACAGGCAATAACAAGAGGCACCGCTACAAGAATCTAATCAAATGTTTCCTGGTGATTATAAGCAATAATGCTAGAAGAAAATCACTGGGTAGTGTCGCATATTTGAGCTAACCTGTAAATCACTGCCTCTGACAGTCTTTATTTCACACTGAGGCCCAGATTGACCAACACTGATGAAATCTCAAGCGCCACGCACAAGAAACTGCATGTGCAATTGATCCCACCTGGGCAAGATTATTCACTAAATTAAAGCACGAAAACGAGGGCAGACGGAGGTAATTAGTTCTAACTGAGAATGTACAAATGTGAGGACAAAACAATGTGCACAACGGCTCTTTTGCTGCGAGAGCTTAAAGTGTTGGTGTCAAAGCTCACCCCAAAGAGCTCTCTGCTGCAAAGAAGAGATATTTTAACGCTGTGTAAAAAGGCACTCTGGGATGACACGGCAAACACACTGAAAGCAACTGGGCACCACAAAGCGCAATTTGGAAGGGTAAAGAAAAGCACCAGTATGACATGAGGAGCCATATTAAAGCCAAGCCTGCAAGGAGCAAAGCTGATGTCTGAAGAACATTCTGTGTGCAATCAACAGATGATAAAATGCCACTGGCTCTTAATATATCATGTTTGCCATGAATATCCATAATTTCCTCATTTTATTTTGCACCTTGGAACTCCCATAAATGCAAATTGCAACTCACCCTGAGCTGCAGGGACAGCTATATCAACCTATTTCTAGGTCAGCTCCCCTGTGGGGAATCTCTAGAAAAACACCGTTTTCTTGGATGCTATCATTTTGCACTGGCACAAATTGTTAGTGGATCCTGCCTTGAGGTAAAAAAATGGAAAGATAACTGCAAAGTTCCACGTGAAAATGTCATTTCTATCACTGGAAAACATGACAGTAAGTTTAGGTGTGGGGTTGCTTCTGTTAATCCCCCTAGCAAATACTGTAACCCAAAGACTAACTACAAGTGATTTCACTTAAACCTGACTTGAGAATCATGTGTTAGTTGTCCTTTTCTTGATATAACGGAGTTATTCAGATTTTTAGATACATGTTATTTATTTATTTTTTTCCTGAACATGATTGAAAAGAGTCAAATCTCTTTAGAATCATGTTTCCACTTCAACACAGCTGTTTACTTACTTAAACTGAATATCTTATCAAATACCCTGTAAATATTGATTTTTTTGGGGGGGGGGCTGTGGGTATTTAGCGAAACTGATTTGTCATTCTTGAAACTATGATGACCTGATGATAAATTCTGGCGTCACTCTTTAAAAAATGCATGCAGAAGATTTCAGAGTGCATCCAGTCAATGTTAGTCATGAGATGCTTCAACATATGCCTGCGACTACAGCACCGTGAGCATGCGGGATGGTCCCTGATGGGCCCTCGTTGGCCTTTGAACCTGTCTCCCAGCTGACTGAGAGCAATGATACTCCTGCCTGCCAGGAGCCTACAGTAGCATATGGCACACAAGACTTAGAACTGTGGCACAGTGACAGCCCCTGTTGGCTTCTGTGCGTGAGTGTGTGTGTGTGTGTGTGTGTGTGTGCGTGTAGGCCTGGGGATATGAGAGAGCAGTAGTGCAGAACAACCACATAAATAACCACTACAGCATCTGTTAGAAGGGAAGAGAGATGGAGGGTGTTTGGCTCCCTTTGAAACCTGCTCATATACAGTGTATACTGTATATATGAATATATGTGAAATACCTTCTGAAACATGCATCAAATGTTTCACACAGAACACACACCCTAAAACACCAGTGATACACTGGTGTGTCACACACATACGTGGTATACTTAATACATAGCCATGACGCTAAAACCGGTGCATCAGTCAGGCAGACACACTCACACTGGGGAGAGAGAAATTTACAGGCAGCTGCAATGGAGAGTCGCTATGGCAACTGCTTCACTTCGACTTGTTTCAGCCTCTCCTCTCTCTCCCTCTCTCTGTGTCTCTCATTCTCCCTACATGAGCCACTCTCACGTGGACAAAGTCTCATTGACTGTTGCCGTGGCAACATATTGCTCTTGTGCATCTCTAACCCCGTGATGCCCTTCGCCACGTCTCTACCTGGATCTCATTTCATTAGCGGCAAATGACCACATACACACTTCCTATGCACACATCTCTGTATTCTGCATCAGGAGATGAAGACTGACAGCCACTGGCATCATGGGAGACAGAATGCAGATGCACTGATGTACCCACCCACACCCACATAAGACACAAATACACACACCAAGCAGGCTGTCACAGTTGACCTGTAGACTCTGTGTCCATGGATCAGTTACAGGGCGAATCGTTCTGGCACAGTGACAGACAGGACTGAGGCCCTCGGGGGCTACAAGCTCTCTCTTCTTGTCTCAGGTTCCCTGTCTCTCTCTCTGCCTCTGGCTTTGTTATGTTTCTACCGCAACAAAAGTTTAGCATGCAATGCCCAAATATGGGCGGGTGGTTAGGTTCCCAGCCACAGAATTCACACGTGATTCCCATGTGGGATGAACTCCATTTAAAGATTACAAAAACACCAAGCCACCTAGGGTTCCATCATTAATATCTTAAAAGCATGCAAATGTTATGCAGCAAGGTGCTAATCAGATCATCAGCTCTACTGGGAGAACCTGTGGTGTATGTAGAATATTTCTATCATCTGCTTTTCATGTACAGGATACACAAACAGAACAGGAGCTGCATGACAACATAATGTCCTGGATACCATGTACTGTACCATGGAGGCAGTTTGGGAAATAGGACAGTGTCCAGAATATACATACAAAGCCTCGACAAATCCTGGACATTCTATGCTAGATTATCGGCAGATGGTGAACACTTCCACACAGTCATGAGCTGATGCTGTACAGGAAGAGGCTTACTCATGGCGACATGTCAGGGCAGCCAGTGATTTGTGTTGTACTGCTGTTTAAAGGAATAGCAGAATTATAGCAACAGGTCAACATCACCAAAAGACATGACTGAGAGGTTTATACAGTTTATGGTTTTTCAGGAATCTTATCCTGTAACTCTAAACTTATTTTTTAACTTTCCTGTCAGATTAAAACAGTTTTGCTAGTCAGTGGTGGAAAGTAACTACATTTACGACTGTACCTAAGTACGAGCTTAAAGTAATTTTACTTAATTGAGTATTTCCATTTTATGCCAATTTACTTTCTACATTTCAGAGGGAAATGATACACTTTTTATTTCACTACATTTATCTGACTGCTACAGTTACAAGTTTGATCTCACATACAAAACATTTAACATTGACATTTCACTAAAGCATTTAACCTTTCAACAACCACTGTTCTGTCTACGCTAGCACTATTAAAGATCCACAGACTACGTACTATGAAAAGTTGTATTTATGAGACTCTTGTCTTTGTAGTCATTCCCCCCCAAAAATCCTGTCATAAAAATAATCCACATACAATCCAAGGCAACAAATACAACTAAAACCTTAAATATATGGTGTTTCGCTACCTCAAATGCAGTGTGATAGTCCAACAGTGTAACAAATTGGTAAAAACTTTATGCCCAAATTCAAATGGAGGTAGGCTACAATCACAAAAATCACTCAGAAAGGGATCATTTTGCTGCATAATGAGTAGTTTTACTTTGATACTTTGCTGTATTTTGCTGATAATGGATACTTATAGTACTGAAAAGTTGCGTTATATCAAACCTAATTTTATACTATATAGTGGGATTTTTTCTGCAATAGCCATTTCTATATAATAGTTTTCATTGTTTCATTGTAGGATTCAAATGGTTACACAAAGGACTCACAGAAAATGCATGTATGCATGTACTCCAGTGTTACTGGTAAGGTTTCCATCCAAATGTAGTACAAATGTTGACCTAATTTCCAAAATCGCCAGAAGAAAATGTGAATTAATGTGCGTTTCCAACAGCTACTGTTACGCAAAAATGAAGAGTTGATTCATCGAGATAAACAGGTAGATGCCCTCATTCTACAGTCAGATGCCACTAAACCACTGCAGAAGAAGAGGGTGAAATGAGATGATTAAAAGAGCACCAGTCAAACGGGGGAAAACAGCTGTGAAACGTGATGGAAATGTGACATTTCTGTTCGTTTCATGTATTAATGTGAGGAAGGTCACAGTCACAGTGTTAAGTTACTACCACTGGCCACCACTGCTGCTGCTTCACATGAAAAGCCTTTTACATGTGACAGAGTATTTTTCCATTGTGGCATTCCAATTTACTGAAGTATAAAATCTGAATACTCCTCCCACCACTGCTGCTTGTAAACAAATATAGACGTAATTTACTACTGACAAGAAATCTGTTCCTTTGTCACTCAGAATTATAACAGCACCCCAACAACAACAGCAGAAAACACTAGAAGACAAAGAAGAAACAATGATTAACTAAAAACCAAAACTGAAAAGGTGAACAAAATCAAATAACCGAACAATGCCATTGAAAACATTGGCTCTGCTCAGCAAACACAAACAACAACAACAAAGACAAAGCAAGATGGCAGAGAGCAGCTGAGGGCTGGTACCCTGAGGAGCTTAGCATGGCTGCTGATCCTTTCAAGCAGAACGGAGACAATGAGACGATTAGGCCTAAACTTGTGTTGAGTGTTCCAGTTTAGCACACCGCCCACTGTTGCCCTCAGAGACGCCACCCTCTGCTCTCCTGATGAGATGCAGGCCTTGGTCTCCGCTGCATTATCAACTGACTGATTAGTCATGGGGAAGCGTGGTCTGCCGCGCTGTGCACGTCACTGTCGGGTGTTGATTTTATGAGAATTGATGTTTGCTGTCAGTAAACAATGACAGATCCAGCAGAGAGGGAGAAGAGGAATGATTGATATGCACTTAAGTGGTACAGCTGAACTTCAGGGTGTAGCTGGAAGGATAACAGATGAAAAGCCTTACATTGTAAAGTCTACATTAATATTTTACTTGCTGATTTTTTTTAGTAACAGCTGAGGGTAAACCAAGGATTAACCTCAACCACATCCCGTCTAACTTGGCTTTCCTGGGAGCTACAACAGCAGAGATACGCGTGGAGGCTCGGTGTGGAGGACATGGTGTTTAAAAAGCATATTACTTCTTAACAGAACAGAGAGCACAGCAGTCTGCTGAGATATCATCTTCCCATACGTTAAACTGAGCATGGAGAGACAGAAGCGGAGGGCCCTCTCCTTACAGAGAGCCATAATTAAAAAGATATTGAATCACGTTGGGGTGAAACGACAACTCAAGGGGGAATAACGCAGCATACAGAATTTTATACCTTCTCCAAATTAGCATTTTCATTTCGCCCTCATAGGCTCAACTTAGTGTATTTTTCCACCGTTTCTACTTTCAGTTTCATTAGCATGGATGGGCCAGCGAGTGTGTGCACAAGCACGTGTGGGTGCGAGGTGGAGATAAATATTGACCTTTTACGCTGAGGTTCCAAACTGTAATAATAGGGAAATTGCTCACAGCAAATGATGAACTGTCATCTGTGTGCAAATACACAGAGGCTCTTTGTACTAGTGGTCCAATTAACAGAAAGGTTACAGAGTGGTGAAAATATTGTAACAGTGTAATGGAAGGAATACATTTGTGCATATTTTTGTATTTCTGAGACCTCATTTTTGTCATGATGGATTGGCATTATTACAAACGACTTACCTCCTATGTGCAAGTCAAGCTGTTTAAGAAATATGTGGATATACATCTCCACTTTATATGGCTAAATGTATTCTGGAATGAGGCTTTAATCCAAATGTGTAACACATGTAACACAGTACTCATTAAGAAAACATTTATTGAAGAACTGATGCTTGAGACCAAAACCAAGCTACAACTGTCCATGGAAATCTTATCTGCTGCATATTCACAAGAAAAGTCTCAAAAAAGTTTCATTTGTATATAAAATTAAGTTTTTTAATTTTGGATGCACCAGAAATACAGATCTTGTTTCCATTGAAGGGTGAAAAACACACAACTGCATTTTTTTCCTTCATATTTAGATTATCTGTCAAATATTATTGATGGATCTGTACGAATGCCAGTTTGAGGGTGTTTAGTGACTGATTTTAATCAATAATAAAGCCAGTAATCACCAAGGATCTCATGTTGCAAAAAGGGACTTTGCGTTTCCACAAACCTCGACTTTTTGTATTCAGAACAAAACCCACTTATAAACTGCACTATCCAACTGGGTGGCTGTCTGTCTCAAATGAGCGTGTCTATGTGTGTGTGTGTGTGTGTGTGTGTATGTATGTGGGTCAGTAGGAGGTCAGTGGCGAGCTGATGTGATAGAGGGCTGGAGGTGGAGACAGACAGGGTGATGAATGGGATGTGATGAGATGCACAGCAGCAGAGCTGGCCTATAGGCCACCGAGCAGGGCTAAGGCTTAATCTTTAGAGCACAATGGATCAAGGCAAAGGCCATACTGATTGCATCTGGGACATGTGTGTGTGTCCATGCGCTGGTATTTTAATACTTGTGAGAACCAGTTGAGCTTCTGGACACAAGGAGTTTTTCAAGGAAAGTAAGGACATTTCATAAGGCCTAACTTTAAAATATATACATGTAGCCTATATATATATATATTTAGTCAAAGAATGATTTTACATTCGTGGCAAGAATGATATTACAATATCTGTGTTTATGCGTGTTTTTACTCACTGACAACACTCATTAACACAGAGACTGATGGATGTGTCTCTCCTGTTGTAACTTCCATGCAGCCAGGTTCCATCTTAGATCAATACAGAATGAAAATCACCTAGCAGAGATGTGAAACTTGCTTTGGAAGTGTCATTCGTCACAACAGACACCATGTCACTTCGATCATTACATTCACTTATGCCTATTGATGTATTTTTTTTGTCAAAGTTACATTATTGTAGCATAGAATGTAGTTAGGACTGGGTACTGCTTCAAAATCTCTTTCCTGATGGTGCATTAAAGGGCTCATTAAAAGCTTTGACATCCAAGACTTGAGAGTCACCCGCTAGATATTACTGCGATAGTGTGAAACGCAACATACAAACAGAAGACGCAAACAAGAACTTCTCCTGTAGGATATTGTGAACTTCTTGCAGCTTGGCAGCTGACTCTCAAGTGTCAGTCCCAGTGTACTGTGAGCCTATTATCATACTGATTAAAATGTGCATAATTATATGAAGATAGTTAACAATTATACTGCCTTGTAAAAAATTATTACTTTTTTTTGGCATCAAACAGGTCTATTGCAAAATTATCACAACACCTGTTTTGACACATTATTTGACACTATTAGAGCCTCACGTACCACTGCTTTCCATTTTGTGCATGAACATATGGTATGTGCTTGCCCGTCGAGGGTTTATGGGATAATCATATTAAGTGGAATAGATACATGAACCGACAGAAAAGCTTTTCCCAGTGCGTGTGCTTGTAGATATCCATGGGGCATATACTATACACAGATCCTACGCAGTGCAGCTAATTGGATAGTGAAGGTGATAGATTTTAGCTAGAATTTAGAACCTAGAAGTTTTACATTGACTTAAATTTGTTTCTGTTGATGGCAGCACATAAAGGCTTTGTGTGTATGTGGTACATCTGTGTTAAAAGCCTAAAGACTAAATTTGCCATGCATTGTGTGACTCACAAAGAAATGTCCTAATTCTGCGAAATTCACAAAAAAGAAATGATTCCAAGCCACATTCCATGATGTTCATCATGAAGAGAAGCTAAAAGCTCCACCACTTCCCCACCGGTCGGTGCACAGACTGAGGAAACACACACATACACACACACACAGTCGGCACAAGTGCTGCTCCTGTTGCCTCTGTTCTCTCTGTCTGCCTGAGCTTATAACACTGGGGCTGTGGGGACCAGCATGGCGTTTGGATGATCCTTGCTGCTGTACTGTTTGTACTCTGTCTACGCCAACTTCACTACCTGCGACAGCGAGCAAACACCCACCTCACAGCTCAATATACTTCCAAAGATCAGACCAGCAACCCCTTCAGCCCAAAAATAAGCAAACAACCTCTGCTCAAAGCTATCAGATATGTCTACAGTATCTATCTGGTACTGTATAACAATTATCACAACTATTGTATACATAAATATTGCTCCAACTGATTTTTCTAGGTTTAATGTCAAGAAGGTGCGTTTCCAAACCAAGAAAAGCAGCCAAAACACACAAAAAAGAGACAAAAATGTTCTTTGTCAACCAATTACATGCAGCAAGCTAGTTATTACTGTGGCTGCTGCGATGTGCCGAGCATCTGCACCCTTTACTCCTTTGTATTTCGAGCTCAACACCTCCTGCGTCTACTTTCCCTTCCCCAAATCAGACAGCAATGCTTCTTCTATCCCTCAGCAGATTAAGTGTGGGCGAGGTAAAAAGGAACCGAGCGAGGGAGAGAAAAAAAGACTAGTAAGACCACTGGGAATAAGAATAGCCACCCTGGCCTGTCTTACAACAACATGCTCTTATTAGACTCAATAACATCTCCAAAAACCCAAGTACTCCTATCTAATTTTCCCTCCATCTCTTTCTCTCTCCACTCGCACCACCTCTTTGCCTCTCACTCTTGCCACCAGCAAGTGCTCTCTCCTCTTCCTATCTCTCTTCCTGTTGCGCGCAATCTATCTCACATCACATATCTCACATCTTTCACTCTTCACACTCGTCCTTCAGCAGCCGCCACCCTGGCCTCTGTCATCTTCTCCTCTTGTTTGTTTTCTGATCTCCATTTTCTCTGTGATACCCTTTTGCTTTTCATCTCTCGCTCTTTCTCCCTCTGTCTTAATCTACCACTGGCTAGCCTCTTGCTGTGAGAGTCTATTTGTAACCTCTCTCATACCTCGGCTAGAAGCCCAGCATGTTCAAGCTACTTGTTTTTTATTCCAATCGCACTAAGTAGTCTTCCTTTTTCCTTTCTTTGTTTCTCTCCCTCTTGATGGTCTTCCTCTATCTTTCTCTCATCGCTCTGTCATGGGATTTTGTAGCACTTCTACTGTTAAATTATACCTCTAACCCCCTCCTCTCTCCCATCTGTGTTATAAATAATGGTTGGATTAGGCTGACTTTTTGTTTTGCTCACTATTAGGGAGCGGATCAATTCCACAAATTGAGTGGATGGGGAAGCGAATACACAAACACACACACACACACACACACACACATCCAGGCACACAGCCCCTCTGTCCTCCAAAATGCCACAGTGACAAAGACGACACAAACACAGGCATTGTCCTTATTTTCCCACTGCTGCCTCTCTCTTTCCCCCTTATAACAGTCTTCCTCTCTTCCATTTTCCACATCCCTTTCTTTTAGCCTTAAGCCTTTTGGACTTCAGTTGACCCCTCTTCCGTCCTTCCTCCCTTCCTTTCCTTTCCTTTTCTTTATCTTCACATTCTTCATGCTCGACTAGTAACGAAATACCGGAATTTTTAGTGTCTGTGTTTGTTTGACTGAGAGGTAAGATAACAAACTCTTAACAATTACCGAGTTTTGTTTGAGTTACCGTGTAAACACAACAACACATTTATCCACACAATTGCTCATTAAAATATCACATCTTTAAAAACTAGTGTTGCAATTGGTGCATTCTTGCCATTTTGTGCCTGGTTTTGACACAAGTGATAAAATCAGCTTTTGCCTTGAAATATGTTCTAACTCCACATTTCTTAAAACTATCCAAACTTCTTTATTGCATAAAAACTATCATCACTTCTAGATACTCACAGACAATCCTATTTCCTTGTTGCTTAAAGCCAATCATATCTCCTTGTTGCTTAAAGCCAATCATATCTCCTTGTTGCTTAAAGACTACCTCAACTCTTTATTGCTTAAAGACTGTCCTTAAGCCTTATCTTAAGGCTTGAATAAAACTATCCTAAATCCTTATTGCTTACAAAATGAAGTATGATGGTGAGGGCTTGGGATGTTTTGTTTTTTCTATACACAGTATATTTCATACAACAGGTAGAAACAATCATGAACTGGTTCTGGGTTTAACACTATTATGCTGAATTACTTGTACCACCAATATGCAGTAGCAGTATGGATTTTTATGTACTGCGTGTGCTGCAGGTTATTACTTTAAGGAACAAGCATAAGGAATGAATGTCAGTGGAAGGCTCTCAAGCTACCATATACACTCCCCTCCAAAAGTATTGGATTGTACTGCTGTAGACTGAAAACATTTGGGTTTGACATCAAAAGATGAATATGAGACAAGAGATCAACATTTCAGNTGCTATCTTCTAAGTTGTGTATCAGATCCAGATGTAAATACCTGGAAATAAAAGCTGAAATGTTGATCTCTTGTCTCATATTCACCTTTTGATGTCAAACCCAAATGTTTTCAGTCTACAGCGAAAATACAGGAATTGGCCTCACTGTTCCAATACTTTTGGAGGGGAGTGTATAATCATCAAATATAAATGGCCAAGAATTTCCTCTGTATTTGTGTATGTCTGTGAATAAAATGTAATCAACCTCGCTCCAGTGCTCCTCCTCATCTACCTCCTCGTCTGTCCCTGTGCAACCTGTCATTATCCCTAGTCCACCTCCCTCCTTCCCTCTCTCTCGGCCTCTGTGCCCTCGCTACTTCCCTCTCTCTTATAACGATCTGGCCATTACTGGGGCTGCCATTCCAGCCCTGGTTTCGCGGGGTGTCTGGGGTCTAATTGGGACTGAATGGGTGTGAATGTGTGTTGTTGTGAGGCCTCATTGACACGGGCTGAGATCCAGGGGCATCCCCCTTATAGAGAGGTACTCTGAATGAGTCTTTACATACAAAAACAAATAATCGAGCATATTACACCCACACTTTAACACATTTCGACATGCATACGCTACTTGCACAGAAGTGTTATACACATGCAAATATGTGCATGTTAGAGTTTTTGTGTCTATACTGAAACTGTGCTTACATTTATTTTTTTTTACTTTTGAGTAAACTTAGACTCTCTACTTGTTTTAATATAATCAAATGTGCAAATATATATTTGTATTCAAAATTCTACATGCTTGGTCCCCCCCCATAGCTACAATTAAACTGAGAATCATGTGATCTCACAAGAAAAACCTCAGCATCAGAATGTGAAAAACCCAAAACCTCAGTCAGTCTGCCTCGTCTATTCAAACCACACAACAATGGAATCTGATGCCAGTAAATATTAGAAAACTCAATACCTCCCATTCATTGACCGAGCAACTATATCAGTAGGCAGAGTTGTGAGCACTGAATTGTCCATTTGCGACACATGTGAGGTGAGTGGTCTCACTTTATATCTGTTTAGAACACTTCAGGGGAGTGCCTGTTAAAATTGTGTGTTAGTTTGGCAAGTCTTTGTCAATGACACATCTTTCCAATGAATATGTTGTATTGTACTTAGAGCAATAGTGATGACCAGTGTGGTTCTAATGTGGATTTTCTTGTGGTTTTCTAATTTAGCTGTACTGTATTTCTCTACTGTTATTCTGACACTTTTGGTCTGAGCAGTTTTATTGTAGGATTTCTAACTTTTATATCTTTTTTGTAATGTCACTGTCGTTACGTGTAATGTAAAGGTAATGTGTCTAACTGCTGTTAATATGTAACAGATGTAAACAGATAAATACAGATACAAATTATATTCAGTGTTCTGCACATTTGCGTGGTCGTACCTTAATTTGTTCTGATTAATTGTTCATCTGTTCATGTACTGTTCAGTTGTTGCTTAAGGGTTTAAGAAACAGCTTGTTTTACTTTACTACCACAAGAACATGCGAGTGTATTGGTATATATAGAACTGTAGGGTATATTACCTTGTGGATGTAATGTATTCTTTTTCTATTTGCGAGTGTATGTGTTCCAGAAGGAGGAGCAGAGAAACAATAAATTGGGTGTAGAGAGCCTCCGCTGTCGTCTCCATTCAGACACCAGCATTCCCATTAAGTAATGCTGGCAGGTCTGCCACTACCCACCGCTCTCCATCTCATACATAACAATACCTCCTTAATTGGAATGCTACTCCGAGAGTTACAATGCAATCCAGGTGAAAACACACAAACGCAGCGAGTACAAAGTGAGAGCAACACACCCTGAGTGGCTCGTCAAAGTGAGTGGAACTTTTGTAACTTAACAAAACAACTTTGCTTAACATGTGTGCGCACAATGACAGAAATTATTCATCTTTCCTGCGGTGTATGACGGTGCAGTGTGTGACCGTGCGTTTCCTCAGCAAGTATGCAGTTTGAGCTGTGATCTCTGGGATCTGCCATACAGCGGCATTGCCAAGAGCCTGGCTTCGCTTCACTACTGGGTGTGTGTGTGTTGACGTGAGCGTGCATGTGCAGTCGTTCATCTGTGATCACACATTTTTACATGCATGGAGATCTTCCTGTTTGTGCTCCATGTCACCCCAGGGGGGATATGGATTATCAGCAGCCATTTATCTGGTCTTGTCTGTGCTGACAGTTAATCTGATGGTGGAGCAGCAAATTCTACTTCCTCTACGGAGCTGTCAGGCCTTCTGCTCTGATTGGTTTTTGCAACTTAGATTCACCACACCCACATTTTCCCTGTATCCATGCAACTAAACTAAAATAAACTAAAATGGTGTTTAATATGGTCTTGGAATGTGGCTGATGGAAGATTTCCACCCGTAGTGCCACTTGATCACATCTGTCTCGTGTTGGGTTTTTTCACTCATCAATTAATGTTGGTTTAGTTAACATTCATGCAGCAGAGAAACATAATTTCAGATGCTACGGCTGTTTTTGTAGGTCCAGCATATTAGTGTAATTGCTTTACTTTGATGAAACCACAGACAATTATTTTACATCGTTTACTTTGATTACGTCAGCCACCAGAAACTGGGCGAGTTTGATCATAGGTAAAGACAAACGAATTAACATAATCACGGCGTTCAGACATGATCACATATCAACACTGTCTCTTAGAAGTTATGCTTAAATACTACTCATTACTTTTGCCAATTAGGTTTAAAAGGAAATTGTGCAAAAGGAAACATATTCTGTCAGTGTTTACTTTTTTAATATTTAACCAATCTTTCCCGAACCTTAACCAAGCGCTGTGAGTGCCTAAACCAAACCATAAAAACATGCTTGGTTGCTATGAGCGGTTATTGTATTTTAAGAGCAGATCTTGCAGGAAAACAAATGGAATATATTGTTGTGAACGTTCGCTCAGTAGGAACTTGGCAGAAACTTTCATTAAAACGTTTCCTCAATATGTTGATAAAAAACATAATCCACATGGAATTATATTTCTCTCTAAACATATATGCTGTTGGAAATTAGTAGCATAGAAAGTCATTTCAGAGTTGCAAATATCTGTTTAAAAAGCATGCAGCCAATGCTGCAGTTAAGGTTTTTTTTAATAAAACCACAAAACACAAATCAGACCTTGTGCACAGCTGAGACAAACTGACACAACATGTACAATTTGAAACAATATATTAAAATGTTTTCCTTCATACTGTAATTTGTTCCTCTGGAATAAAAGAAAGACTTATAGTTGTAATTTCTTTGAGAATAAAACCTAAAATGAATACCACAGAATGCCACTTTAGCCATATTCCAAACCTTAATTTCCAGCCCTCACTGCAGTGGGTAAATTGTGAAACAACTCTTTATCACCTCAAGTTCTGAGATGGTAGCATGTGGTAAAAGAGAGTGATTATTAAGAAGTGACTAAAGAAGTCATGTGCCCATAGCTGCATCCCGCTCTAAAGCCTCCTCCATCAAACACTGTTCCACCACCTCTTTATCCATCAACCCTAACGGGGAAAGTATTCTCTGGGAATGGGTATATGTAAACATTAATAGTAGACCTGTTCTTGCTAAGTACGGAAGTAGGTAAACTACACAGTACATCATTTTGGTACTTTTACCATTTCACAATGTGTACACTTCAATGAGAGTTATATATTTAAATGCTCACTTACTTCTAGCATATGCAGCATGCTTGAATGTACATGTTAGCTTTCAAAACCATGCATAATCCAAGCATTAATCTGGAGTATAATTCTGCCATACTTCACTAATATTACTCATCTCACCAGTGCCTTCTGGGAAGCCTTCTCTGCAATACAATTTGACAATTCCAAACTTCATTTGTTTCAGCGAGCACTTTAAAGTTTATTGATTTGGATTAAATAGACCCGTAATAGCTCTTGGCTAGCTCAAAGCCAGCATCGGGGTATTCACTGAGTTCCAGGAGTGGAAGAGGAGCTGAGCCAGCCTTCACTGTCACTTCCCTCAGTCCCTTATAGCCATTACACATGGCAATAAACCCAGCCAAGTGCAAAACAAAAAAACTGTGTTGAGCTTTTTCCCAAGCGCTAAGCTAGCTGACAGGCGACACGGCGCCAACTAGCTCTCTCTTTCCCCGTCTCTTTCTTTCTCGCCCGCTGTCCCGCTCTATCTCCCGGTACCTTCCGATCCTTTTCATCTCCATCTTTCCCTCAGCATCCCTCCTTTCACTCCTCTTCACTTTCTTTGTCCTGTCAAAGGGTTTCAAGCTTGACAAAAAAATGCTATCTGTCAGCGTGCGATGGAGTGGGTGTATTCGACACGATATTGACACAACCTTGACACGACGTGGGCCGAGCGTTGAGGTAATGGGGAGGCACGGAGCCTCAGCAGCAAATAAGCGACAGGCCCACTGAGGGACGGAGTGATAGAAAGAGACAAGAGATTGAGTCTCTGTAGTAATGTTAAAATAAAGTTAGTTTGACAGTACTGTTGATCCTTTCCTGCAGAAGATCCTATTCTGTTCTGTGCTGGGCTCTTTTGTACTGTGCCGAGCCGCACTGTGCTATTTTATTCTTTGTCACACCAGTGTGTGCGGTTTTCTGCACCAGGCTGTACTGTTTTGTTGTTTTATTTTGCCTTTTCACATAGTGAGCTGTTGGATTGTGCTCTGTTCTTCTTCCTTCTGCTCCTTACTGTTTTTTTCTTGGCATTCCCCTTTCATTATTAGTGGATATACTACTCAATCTTGTCCCTGTGCCACCTCATTCCATTAAAAATCCTCTTATAAAGTAATTTGTACTCAGCACATAAGAATGTAAAAATGGTGAAATAAATAATAGAATGGATGCCGGCCTCCACATTTCTCATTGCTGATTGCTCACGGCCTCCTTGTTCTTTTGTATTTCACAATTTAGAGGTTTAGCTGTTAGAATGAGTATTGTACAGTACATTGAATATTACACTGTGTCCATGGTGAAAAGCCTACAGGAAATGGAGAGATTTAGCAGGAGAGCATCTCCCTGGAAGCTCCTAATTATATAAAAAAGATGAAACGTGCCAAGTCTCCGTCCTTGCATGGCACTATTTCCCAAAATGAGGGATTGTGAGCGAGTACTGTAATGGGGGGGAAGTGTTTTAGAGCGAATGTGTATGTCTGAGAGCACCAACAGAGTAGGCGATATGGAGAGATGCTGCAGTGCCCACAGGCCAGCATCTGTTAGCAGAGTTATAACCACAGTGGAAACAACACATAATGCAGAGAGACAGCAAGAGGAGGAGGAGGAGGAGGAGGGGAGGGAGTAACAGGCAAAAAGAGGAGGAAATTGAGAAAAATACATTGATGCAGACAAAAACAGAGTGGAGACACAAGCTTGTATCTGTCTCACAAAGACAACGACAAAGTCTTATTATTCCTGCACACCATCTACCATCTTGCCATCCAGAGGAGAGCATCGTGAATGTCTTATATTGTTTCTTGCTGAAGTGTCTCTGTGATAAAGCCACTCGGGCTCTCTGACGTCTTTCATCTAGCTCGCCATCAACATGCACAAACCATCGAGAAGCGACTTCCTCTGGTGCTGCCATCACTCTAACTAATGCCCCTTCATGTCTTTTTGTCCATTTGTCTGTTCTTTCACTCTTCAGACTTCAAACACTAAAAATAATCTCTGGCAGCCAAGAATATACATTTTGGGGGGAAAAACTGCGTGACATCCATGCCATTTTCAGCTTTATGCCACACATTCAATTAAAAGACGTTTATTAAAAGCTCTTTCAATAAACTGTGCTCACTCATCGAGCCGGTGGAGAACCACTTTTTGCAGAGCCGGTGTTACAGGCAGTTAATCAAAAGCCTGTTTGATACAGAGCCATTGTTTTGCTTTGAGAATACAGTGGTCAGCAGGGACAGTAACTTTTACAGATAAAGTTTAACAAGCGTTCGGTGCTTGGTCTGTTTTAATTTCAGACCCTGCATGCTGTGTAGTTAAGCATTTTGTTTCAGAGTTGAGGCATATGCTGTTTACAATATCCTGGATGAATAATTCCCTAATTATGAGAAACACAAGTATGAATGCTGACAATGACTCCTGGTCATTGTTGTTTTCTTTATCTATAATAATTTGAGCCATTCGTGTTGGTGTATACAGTGATATTGAGCGTGGAGCAACTATAACAATATAATAAAATACATCTCTCGCTCTTTTTATGACTGTATATCATGTACATATCATATATTATACATTGTGTCATATAGCATGTGATATCATACATCATATCATGTCCTATCATATCTTATACTAGCCAGAGGAGATTATTTCAATGGCTCTTTCTTCATTCCTTGTCTTCCAGATATTGCTGTATTGAGTTGTGTAACATTAATGCTTTGGGCTTTTGGACTAATACTTTATTCTGTTAGACAGGCTGTGTTGTACTGCATTAAACTAATTTGACCTTAAACACTTTGTCTCAGACTATACTACTGTATATTGCCCTGTGAGTTGATCAAAATGTATTATTATGTACTTATATAATATAAAATGAGCAAAAAAAAATCCTAGCAATTAATTTTTGGAGCAAATATTTAGCATAAAAATGCATAACGTCACCATAAACAGAAGTTACACAAATATACAGTATTAACACTGACAAAATGATACTTAAAATTAGTAGTATATACTGTAGATAATTATCTAGTTTGAGGTCAATAAACAATGTTTATCTGCAGCACTTATGCAGTTTAAAACACAATGGTGGAATAAGTACAGCTACAATTAAAGCTATCTACCTTTTTTAGACTACATACGCTTGACGTATATTCTTATTCATAATTGAAGAATTTGATTTAAAAACAAAAACTCTACATTTTGTTTGTCGCTGAAATGCACAGTTAATAATCACCCAACTTTGCATTTCCCCTCAGATCTACAGAGCGGTTTACCGTCTTTTAGGTGATAGTTTTGGTTTTCTGGCCCACTACTTCACTCTCATCAACCTTGTTTGCAGCCTAAGCAGGCAGCTATTTTCAGAGAAAAAGCTCTTATAAACCTAGCGTACGCTACCTTCCCAGCAACAAATTGCAGACAGTTAGCTGGTGGTTGTTGGGGGAGCATTTGGCAGCTATTCAGATATTCCCCTCAGGAGGTGGTGGAGCGCAAAACAGAGCTAAAAAAGAGGGTGAGTACTGAACTTGGATATGACTCCAAATGAATGTTTATGATGCTCTGTGTCTACTGGATGTGGAGGGAATTGTTTGCAAACATGTTTGCCACAACAAGTTTTTCAGATGATGGTATGTAAGCTTGTTCCGCTGCCCCCACGTGGCCAAAAATCAATTCATGCAGCTTTAACATCATCAGAATACATTAACTACTTATATTTTGTTGTAGCCCATCTGTTAAAAGGACCTGTCAATCAATTTGACACTCATATCAGGTTCCAATCGTATATTTAGATTTTTGGTGGTGGTGCGACTCTTTTGTGTACATTTTTAGTTTTTTAACAAACTAAAAAGGAGCTACTATTTAACAATCATTACCTGATATTGGTCGTATGTGGGTAATGAATAAGGAAAGGTTTCTCCTGCAAGTCCCAATTTACATTATTGCAAAACATTTAATTTCCTTGTGCATAAGAAATTACAGGTAAGCTTGAAGTTCATTACAGATTATTATCATTTCTGTCTAAAGAAAGTGAAGGGAGGAATTCTCCTTTGTTTGTATTATACATCGAGAAACAAAAAGAGGCCCTATTTGATCAATGAAGTTTTTACCCTTACTCATTTAGTTCATGTGTTAGCAGGTAAATGTAAGCCTTTCACTGCTTTGTTTGATTAATGATACCCAATATTATACTGTAATTAAATACCCAGTTGGATGGTTCATATTCGTATTATCACTAGCCATGAAGAAAATTGATTGCATTATTGGAAAAAGCCAAAGCCTCCTTCGATCCATCACATAACTTACATGCCTAATGTTTGAAAGATGAGCGACATTTCAATCAGGTATTGGACTGGATAATGAAAGGAATCATCTTTTCAATATCAAACGTAGCAGCTACTGTAACAGTACAGTAACATAATCTTTTCTTTTCTCCCTCTGCCCTTTTTCCTTATTCATTCAAGTCCAAGTGACCAGGAGAAAGACGTCATCGGAGTACATCATCTAGAGGTTCTACCGTAATCTGTTGGTGGCTGATCTCAATGGCAAAAAATTAAGGAGTTCTACTTTTTAGGGGGCTCGCATGTGAGGAGTCTAAAGTGACTGGCTGCGGATTGCAGATCACCAGAATCTAATAAAGTGCTGCATAGTGCTTGCATCTCAAATACTGACCTTCTGTAGCTCGTTTCAGTCTCCCCCTTTCCTCTTTTCAGAATAAAAATAATGAAGCAATGGAGAGTTGGAGAGATGGCAGACGACGGTCGATTGAATCCCCCCACTGTGCTGCGTGTATGAATGTGTGCTATGTAATTTTGATATTATTTGATTGCTTTCCGACAGAATGTTAAACACTGTTTCAGAATTAGAATAAAAAATAATACCTAATGTATTATCTTATGAAGATTCTCATTTTATGTAGTTTCTACACCTTACTATCTGTGTTGGGCAGTAATTAGTAATGTGTTACAGTAGTGTCATTACTTTTTTCAGTAACTTTTTTCAGAGTAGTGTAAGGGGTTACAATTCGAAATTCAGTAATTACATTACAGTTACTAATCCCACTACCGCTCAGTTACTTTGACATTCTGGGGTCGGCTTGTTTGCTGTCTCAACAGGAGTTAGATGGAGTCGGTTTGGTCACCCTGTGTGTTCAGTGGACAGACTGGTCTGGGACTATCTTGGCGCACGGGCTTGAGGTGGGGGGAGGTCATTAGCCTCTACCAAAAGAGGAGAAATACGACTCCCGGCAATTCCAAAGTTGTCTTATTCACATGATGTGTGATCTTAGCTGGCTTGCTAACATTAGTCACGGGTATGCCTACACTCAGGAGTCATCTAGTTTTGTTCAGAGTAAGAGGGTGTGTGAACCACGCAGCTGAGGTCGGGACTTCTGGGGAGCTGTGTGCAGTCACCGAGGCTAAGCTAGCTGCTGGATGGTCAATGAATACCTATAAATTGCAGGCATGCTATTAAACCCCAATGTCTTGCTTTCTATTTCGACACGTGTTAAATACAAAAGATGCACCGTGTGGGTATGGAGGATTTGGAGTGGTTTAAAGGCACTGTTGACGGACCTGGGCTGAGTGACAAAAGTAAAGTAATGAGTAATTTAATGCATTAACTGTACGTCATCTGCGTCTGTCAATTTGGTTTTGATGGAACATTTCCTTTTAAGGGCATGTCCATTGTTTGTATTGTGTGGTCCTGTTTATATTACGCTGTGTGTGATTGTGTGTGTGTGTGTGTGTGTGTGTTTGTGAGCGTGTCAGAGAGAGGTGACATTGTTCTTGGCAGAAATATGTTCCAGGTTTGGGGCTCAGGTGGCTCTGGTTTGTCTCTGATCAGAGCTGACACAGGATGGCAGAGGAACACACTCTCGCTGTCTCTTTCTTGATTTAGCTCAATCTCGCTCTGGTTTGTAATCCCCTCCTCTCCACACACACACACACACACACACACCTATGCACAGAGCTGTGCTGTAAGCTCCATCAATCTTTCTGAACATCGACACTGAGCAGCACTGCAGCCTTTGCTCTCTCACACCTGATGCAGAGCAGAGAGCGAGCCGCTGCTGCGGAACGAAGTCATCTAGGTGGGCGGAGGATGCTGCTTTAATTCTTTGTTGCTCTTCTTCAGTGTATAGTATGGGTTTCGGCATGGCCTAGAATATGCTGCTTCAAAGCATACCAAATTTGAAAAGGCTGTTGATACACAGCTGAAAGAATGAGGACAAAATGGTGGAAAAAATGGATGAACTGATTGTGCCGGCCGCTGCTGTTATCAGATAAAAGGCCATGTATTTTCTACGTTCTAACATTGAAAACTGAGTTTTTGCCAGGTTAATGTAAGATTATAACCATTTCTGCACTCTGAATCTGTGTTTTTTTTTACACTGAAATCTTTATTTGTGCAACAATTCAAACCATTGCAGGTCTTTGACAGGCAACAGTGCATTGCCTTAGGGTGGAAGATTGCACATGTCAGGCTTAGTAGCAGCTTGGAATCAGAGTGCATGTATCACAGCCTGGAGTATGTGTATGAATCATTTCCACCAGGCACGATGTAACCAAAAGGTCATACTGCACACAACTGCCCATTGTGCTGTATTACTGTATTTTCACACAATGCAGCCATTGAACAGCAGCAGTCTCACTTTTGCTCTGAATTGTTTGTAGACTAACAATGCAACTTTTCTGTTTTAATGAGCAACTATTTGGATTTATATCCATTTTCAGGTGTTGCAAGGAATGTTCTGTTGACTACGTACAGTATCTGCTTTTGCCATACTAGACCTTTACAATGATTACCAGCAAGGCCTTAGCTACCAGTGAGGACACTCAGTTCATGTCCTGTTCATAGTTCCAGGAAATTCAGGAATTGTAACAACCTGAAGAGCAGTTTACATTCTACAGTTACACGTGGCAGATTTTGAAGGCTGGTTCTGATCACTTTTTTGCCTAAATATACTTGAAGGTCCCCTGCAGACATGTTTTAAAACACATAGAAATACTCTGCTTGGAATAATAATTTGTATCTGATGTGGATTTTCAAGACTGAAAAGTCTGTTATCAGTGTGTGTGTGTGTGTGTGTGTGTGTGTGTGTGTGTGTGCACTGGAGGTCTCACTAAACAACCCACATCACTCTGTCACTCTAAGTTACATACTGGACCACGATTGGCTTCCCAGTTGTGATGTCACAACAATCCTGCTTGTACGTGCATGTGTTAAACTGAGATTTAAAGTGCATTTAGACCATCGTGACACATTAAACATTTTAATGGCACAGATAAATGAATGGAGAAAATGAGAAATAAACTAAATAATCCGAACATTTTACAGGCTGACTGCTGATCTTTTTTGGTGACTTGTGACTTTTTCGACAGACTGTAGGTTGTACTGGGGTATTTGAAGTCATGACCTCAGTATTTCTAAAATTCTGGCTATGGTCCTGATACAAGCCTAACTAATGGGACTGTCCAGGAAGTCATTTCCAGTACCTGTCGTGTGGGAACAGGTTACCTTTGTTCTTCCAAGCCCTGTGTATCTGTAGTCTTATGCAAAGGAGATTATGTTTTGTTTTTTGTTTTTTTTACAGTGCTTGTGTTCATCTATTTTCTTAAGCAAGCTATCTGTATGTGTATCTTGAGCAGGGTTTTTAGTATCTGTAACTGCTTCCTTTTGGTCTCTGACAGCTGACTGACTGCAGGTCCTCTGTACCTGAGATGAATTCCAGTTTGGGATTGTGTTGCAGAGTTAGTATGATGGGATTAGCAGTTCCCAATCAAATGAGGTTAATTGTACATTGTGATGAGGGATGAAAGACATATTTAGAGGGGGGNGGGGGTCTTGACTGGGCTTGACTGCTTCGACTGCTTGCTGACTGTGGCAGCTCAAAAAGTTGTGTCTGTGCCAGCACGTTTGATCACCAAGAAAATCCTCTTGTGTCAAACTTCCTCCGACTCCCAACTTCAAAAAATACCCCAAATCAAAGAGCATCACGGAGCAAGAAAAAGATTCACCCGCACAACCCTCAAAATAGCATAAAGAGAAATATGTATCAAAATATCATCAGTCATCTTTTTCTCCAAGAAACAAGTCCAAAAGAACAAGGGAGGAGGAGGGGGGTGTGAAAGTGCAGATAAAATCACCTCCACAGTGCATGTGCTGCAGGTAGGAGATAAATTAACAGCAGGCTGTGAGTTCTGTGTCCTCATTGTAGCAGCCGATTAAACCCAAATCTTCCAAAAGCGGGGCACAAGTGTCCTTGGATGTCCCCAATTTTTTTTCCTGGCTTGATTTGATATTATCATCACTGACTTGGAATAAGACTAGCTTAATATTTGTGTAGGTCCTTACTCAATAGCAATTTTCATCCTTGAGCTGGGGATTGAGGCGCAATAATAATGCACCTCATTGTGTAAGCTGGTCTCAATAGGTGCTTTGTTGTTCAGTGACAATGCTGTTAGTTGGCCAATATATTTTCAAGGGCACAGTGATGATGATGATGTCCGAGGCTCTCTCTCTTGTTCGAGAGCCAGATAAGGACCTCTGGAAAACACACACAACTGCCTGTAGATGACTTTATAATGAACGGTATCTGGGTTTCATTCGCCAGACGTTAAGATCATCCAAGGTTACATAAGGCTAATGATTTGCCTAGGAAAGACAGCTTTTTAATTGCAACGGTCAGCACATACACTTACACCAACACATCGGTATGCATCTCATCTCAAGTCCCACCTAAAAGATGTTTGACTTGTGTGTGTGTGTGTTTTCCACTCTACTGTATGTGTACATATCCCCCAAAAAGACTTCAAAACAAGAAAAAAGGAAAAACATGCAACAAAAATACCTTCGTCTCGAGGCTTGTTCATTGAAGATTCATCATGTTTTTTTGTGAGCGGACCTAGGGTTAAGAAAAAAAGGGGGGAAAAAGAGAAAAGAGAAAATTCAAAAAAGATTACTGGCAAAAACGGAAAAAAAAAGAATATCAAAAAAAGAAAAGAAGAAAGAGCAAAAAGGACAAATCAGCAAGAGTTCATGGTTGCTTATTGTTTTTTTTTTTTCGTTTTTTTTTCCTTTAAAAAGAGTACAAAAGCAAAAACAAAAGGCATCACAGACACAGATTTATCACAAGAAAAGACACAAGATCAAAGAAAACTGTTTTTGGATGTGATTTCCTTCTCTCCCCCTGCAGAAGAAAACGGCTGCTATTGTTTATGGTCCCTCTTTCTCTCTCTCCTTTAAACCCTGCTTGTTCCCTGAGCCTAACTGTTTTTGGGGAGCTGGGTGGGTGGGTGGGTTTGGTGAAGGGGAGGGAAAAAGGGAACGTGGATTAATAAGGCCTCTGCGGTTTGAAGAACAGGACCCAGCCCTTTCCTCCCACCATATGACCAGAAAAAAGACAGATTTAAAAAAAGAACAAGCAAAGAAGAGGACACCTATAGGAAGAATGGCGGGTTTGGGTCCTGATGCTCAAACCCCAAAATTTTAACACCGACCTTTCAGCAGTGAAAGCACATAGAACATTTTAAAGGGCTGTTGCCCAACATTAGTCAATTAGACCTTTTTAGATAGACACACAGAACACAAAGACACCTTTAATTAGACAACGACTGGTAAGCAAATACACAATGACCCTGTAATGGTAAAAGTCATGTTAAACATGTTTCAGATAAAATAGGGCACAGGTGCTTTTGTGTTTTGGAGTGTGGATGTGTGTGTGTGAGCATGTGTGTTTGTCATTATTTAGTGGTTAAAGCAGAGAGCTATTCCCCAGGCGGGTAAATAATTACATAGCACAACAGCAGTGTGTCAATTTGAAATGACAAGTAAGCGTGACGCTAATTGCACAGAGGAGTGCAGGTAAAAGGTGAATGTAATTTGATCCCCATCTGCCCACTGGCTGTTTTTGGTAAATTAAAAGAGCGGCAGAGAGAAGGAGAAGAAGACGGAGACAGAGAGAGCAGGAGAGATGCGCACAGAGGGGGAAACAAAGAGAAAAATAACCTCCTCTCTTCCTCCCTCCATCATTATCTCTGAAGGTTCATTTTAGTTGATGAACTGCTCGTGTCACATTCAAAGAACCTGACTGTGACCACGTGGTTTCTGTGCCATCAACCCCCCTGTGTTCCCAGACCGCTTCTCATAGTCATAATCAGGAAGTTTGAGAAAAATGCTACAAAATCAGCTTTGATCTTGGTCTTGTTTTATCATCCTCACACCCGTCATTTTTCTCGTAAGCTTCATTCATGAACAGATATCACAGAAAACGAGACAAGTCACTTTTTTGGATGTAAAAAAAAACCTACATACTGATCACCTCATCTTTCAGAAGGTAAATGTTAGCAGAAAATACTCTTCATACCTCGGCAATCAGAAAGTAAGTACAAAAATACTCTTCACCTTTCATCGTTTTCGCTTTCATCTGATAAATCCACTTTTGGAACTTGGGGTTTGGCAGAGAAACTGCATTTTATTCAGTTGAATCTGTGAAATAACTTACATCACATTACATAACACTAACTGACACCTCCAACACTGAAATTTCAAAATAAAAGTACACAACAAAATGTTACAGCAACCCACTGAATACACAATATACAATAAGAACACAATATAATACCTATGTAAAGAACACAACCCAGGTTGAAAGCTCTGGGAAAAGCCAAGTAAATGGACCTTGAGTTAAGATTTTCATGTTTTCAAGTAGGAATCATAAAGAGGAGGTTGGTCCTTTGTTACTTGAGCACCTAGTTGACTAGTGCCACCCTGTGCCCTTAAAATCAAATGTATAAACTACTAAATGGTTTTGCCAAACATGTTCAATAGAAAATGTAATTACAACGTACTAATTACTACGTAGTAATATACACTGCCAAGGTTTTCCAATCCAGGATGTGTTATGTTCTTGCTGTTCTTATAACACACAGAACTCATAGGGAGTTGGGTGGGGTAGATGGTAGGCGTACAAAGCACACAACTTGGTGTGTTTAGGTTTAAACTGTTACAAAGAAAAGATTGTGGTTTAGGTTCACAAGACTAAGATTTAACAGCCAGGCTAGTGACTTTGTGAAGCTATACTCGCACAGTGGTGTTTCGAGCTAATTGCTAACATCAACATGCTAACATGCTCACAATGATAATGTTAACATGCTGATGTTTAGCGGGTATAATGTTTACCATGTTCACCATTTTAGTTTAGTGTGCTAGCATGCTAACACTTCCTAATTAGCACAAAGCAGAAGTACAGCTGAGGCTGATGGGACATTAGCTTTGTCAAGCTGCTGATGGACCTTCGGGGCATCACCATAGGGATTCATCGCCTGGGAACCATGAATGTGTGTACCAAATTTTGTGACAATCCATTAAACACATGTGGATACATTGCACTGGATAAGTGGTAGACTTGACCTGCTGGTGGCACAGGGGTGAAAAGTCAGGAGATCGTCAACGTCATAAGGCTTCATCCTCTGAGAACCATGAATGTCCGTACAAAATTTCATGGCAATCCGTCCAATAGTTGTTATATTTCAGTCTGGTGGACCAATTAACAGACCGGCATCCCATCAGAGCCGCTGCCAGCGTGGCTAAACATTACCGGACAGTTAAAAAATACAATAGAACTGAAGACCTACTGTATGTGAATATTAAAAAGTAAAAGTTTAGTTCTTTCACATTTGGTCTTTTGATACTTGAACACAAGCTGACAGGAGAAGTAGCTAGAGCACACTCTTTCTCTTAGTTGAATTTGTATATGAACGCAGGCGTGCTTCCAACAGACTCTCCCTCTGGATGTTTGGGCCTTTACATCGAGAAATAAATGCTGCATATTGGAATAGTTACTGGAATTACTTGACTGTTGGCTCAATGTAACACTTAGCAAGAAAATGACTTATGAAAACTTTTACTTTGACAAGTTATATTTATTACCTAAAAGGTGAGGTTTACAATATTTTCTAGTATTTGCAACCTGAAAGCAGAGGTCTGTAGCTACGGCCTGAGAGCTGAGGTTTATGGTAGTTTTCAGTAGCATTTACCACCTGAAAAATCAAACTCGTTGAGCGTGGAAGTTCATTCTTGACCTTGGAAACAGCAGGTTTACAAATGTTGAAGACCTGAGCAAACTCATTTTCCTGAGGATAACTGTGAGATGTGAAAGCCACAAAGAGTTGAGATTTTTTTCTTAAACAAGTAAGTGGAAGTAGGAACTATATATATCTACTATCTACTGTTTCTATTAAGATAATGAAGCATTATTGCTTTTTTTCTGAAACTCATGGGAGTAAAAACTACATCATCTGCAGCACCCCATTAGGTTATTGATTATCACATAAGGACTGTGTAATATTAGCGATACAAAACAACCACAGGGACATGTTATTGACTGATGCATGTCCAAACTATTTACTAAAAAGTTTGTCAAGTGATAAAAAAGTCTAAATAGTAACTTGCTCATCAAAGAAACTAGACTTTTCTGGGGAGGGAAATGACAAAACGGGGAGAGCAAAAATCAAGCAACCATTACTGGCCCGGCAACATGCTGAGAAAAAGTGTAAAAACTGAACTTGATTGACATCTTTTTGCAATGAGCGGGCGAGGAGCCTAGCAGTGTGAATCAAGCCGAGAGAAAGAAAATAGCTGGTTTTCTTGACATTTTAAGAATCTTTTTTCCAATCAAAGGAGCTGAGGCGACAGGAGCATGTGCAATTTGATAGAGAACCATACCCCAGCTCCCATCAACCCCCTCCACACCCTGCACACACACCTATCTGTAGATGACAAAAATAACAGCAAATGCAATTATAATACACCCAGAATAGACAGTAGAAGTACATTTGCCTGACTATATCAGGGCAGGGCTAAAAGAAGGAAATCCAGCAAAACATATTAAATTCTTTAGAACTAAAAAAAGGCTAATAAGACTTTAGCAGTTGTACTTTTTTGCATGTACTTTTTCGGATGTCAGCCAATCACCTGTGCAACATCTGCCATGCACAAAGTAGTTGCTAAAGAATATTTTAGATATAAAGTTGTTCACATCCTCTCTCCTCTATACATTCTCCTTCTTTTATGTGAAACCGTCTTCTTCTTTTTCCCCTTCTCCATGTCTGTATTGCCGGCCGACTGTAGCTCACTTTGAAGCAGGTTATGTAACGCTTCACTTCGGCTCCACTTCTCCCGACGGCCACACGCATGCGCACACGCACACGCACACGCACACGCACACACACATACGTACAGGCATCAAATTCACACTTACACATCCTCATACATCCTCAACACACATGCATGAAAAACAGACATACAACGCAGACGGGAAGAGGTGTGGAGATGCACATTCAGACACAAGGTGCAGCAAGAATAATAGAATAAAGTGACAACAGAGAGGCGAGAGAGAGAGTCAATACTTGTGGTATTTTGTGTTAATGCACCTATTGAACTGTAGCTGTGTCTGACATCAACTGAAAGACAGATTTTTTTTTTCCTCTTTACTGTGTACTCCCATATACTGTCTATGTTCAGTACAGAACAGGGAGCTTTAAAGTTCAACTACAGCGTGGAGAAAGTGTTTCTCATTCACTTTCTCAAGCGTCTTAATACGGTGTTGGGCCACCAGGAGCCTCCAAAACAGCTCCAGTGCACCTTAGATTCTCCAAGTGTGTAGAACTCTACTCGAGGGATGAACACCATTTTTCCAAAACATATTCCCTCATTTGGTGGTTTGACGGTGGTGGAGAGCAATGTGTAACATCCAGTCTACCATAGGTGTGTCCTAGGCACAGATATCATAGCAATGTACGACACATGTATATATCCTTTTGTATATCTATATATTGGTGCCATTATGTGATTTGAGGCAGATAGTAGCCCATGAACAAAAAGAGGCTTATTTCTCTGTGTTTATGGACATGAGCGAGTGTGTGTTTGTGTGCAACAAATGTTTGTGCAGGCACAAGAGTAAGTAGGTGTTGAGTAGCTCATTTACGCAATGTGTGCCAGTCCGGCATGATCTACGAGGAAATGGAACTGTGTCTGACAGCTTGTGAGTGAGCGTCGACCGTGAATGATGGACGCTTGTTCGGAGCCGCACAAAGGACTGTGCGTGTATGAGAGAGAAAGGAGACGGGGACATCGTCATTGTCCTAGAGCTAAAATATTGCAGCAGAAATGCAGGGAATAACTCGATAAGATTTGTGCGCGGGCGCGTGGGAGCGTGCATGTGAGAGCAGGTTGTAGATGAGTAACTGGGATGAGTGAGATGTGACTGCCCCTCTGAGAGTCGTTCACCCACACACACGTTCTCTATTTCACACATTATAAGTAGATGCTCTGGTGTGTGTGTGTGTGTGTGTGTGTCCGTGTGTGCGAGAGTGAGATACAGTAGTTAGATGTACAGACAATCAGACAGGCAGGCAAGCAGACACACCATAGTGCCAATCTTCTGCTTCATTATCGCACACCACTGCTCGTTAAACTCTGCATGTGCGTGTGCATGCATGTGTGTGAGCTGCGTGTGGGCAGGTCACAGATGAGTGGCTAAGATGAGTAAGCTGTGACTGCACTCCAAACAACTGTGAAGTTCATTTTCAGATGAATGGCAGTTAAAATAGGATCCTGTGTGAGCCAGCGGAGCTTCTGTCCTTTCAGGTGATGTTCAACATTCACCCTTCAGATTCTAAATGGATTTAAATAGTCGTCATTAGTCACCCTGTCACAATTAGTTTTCTGCTGCTCTTGTGTCGTTAAGTCTCAATTCAGTTCTCTCAATTAAATGACGTGATTTGCATGACCGTTTATCAGACAATATTGCGGAGGCAGAATACAAAATGTGAAGACCTAAACCCAGCAAACAGGAGGCCCTTTAATATGGCACGAGTGCCTTTATCTAATGTTAGAGAACTGCCACATTAATCAATTTAATGTTAGAAAATACTACATGCGCTCATGTACATGTACCATTGTGTATCCGTCTGTTCTTTTCAATCAAATGATATGTTCTGGCTCATTTTGTGTTCCTGTTGAGTCACAACGCTTTTCTCCTCCTCGCCTGTCCATCTCACACAATACACAGTAACCTTGCCTGTAGCAGCATTAGGTGAATAATAGGCTTTCGGGGGGACTCAAAGTTATAGGAGACAGACAGATGAGACTGTCATGATGCTGTCCCAGCTTGTTCGAGCAGCGGCTGGAAAATGACCACGACGCAAGTTTAGCAGCCTAGCACCATGGAGGCTAAATAGCTAACGGTCGTATGAACTTAGTTTTGATTTATCACTTTCTGTGGGCTCTTGTCTTGTGTAGCCTTACTCAAGCTAAAGTTTTGGTTCTGATCTATCAAAACTCTTTGCCACATCATTTCTGCATTTACTTTATTTTAGGTTTAAAACTGAAAAAATACAGAAAAGAAGTGCAACAGAGGTGAAGCCGCATACATTAAAAAGTTGGTTACATCTACATACTTTAGAAGTGCTTGATAAATTTGGGATTATGCTGCCCATCTCCTAATTTTTAAAAGTGCAAACTCAGTTCCTTTCCATCCTTGTTTTGGGCTATAAGAAGTAGATCTGCTGTGGTTGAGCTGGCTTTGGCATGCTTTAATCTCAGGCTACACTCATCTCTTGAGAGTATATGCACATAAAAAAGGATAAATTAAACATGTGTGGAATGCTCTGCAAATGCATTAGATGTATTTATATCTGTATACCACACGGGTTCTTTTTAAGGCATCAACTGCTGGAATAAATATTGGCTGTTGCCAGCTGCACTGACTGTAATTTGGAAGTGTGTTTGGAGAGCCACAAATAAAACAAAAGGGAACATCAACATTTCTGTAGATAGACAAAGATGTAGAGATTCGTAGGAGTTGCATTGAGGCGTGTATTTATGAGGTGTTTACAATGGTCAAAATTAGTACTGACCGGCACAGCAACGCTGCATTTAAGCTCCATCACAGCAGCTGGAGATGATCTGCTGCCATTCTAGCCAGAGTACCAATATCCACCTGATGAGTGAGCTCATGGTTCACACACAGCTCTTTTCTCTGCTCTGCTATTTTTAAGCAGCATATGTAGTGATGTATTTTACTTGTCTTTTTGTATGCACTGCAAAACTAGTTATTCCACTTTATTATTTATTTCTCTTCCTCTCCAAAGTCTGTAAAGCAGAAGGAATGTGATAGTTTTCCTTCTGCCAATATACTCTACAGATAGAAAGTAAAGATTATATGGCGTGCTGTAAAGTAATTAAAATTAGTAAAGTGTCTGTTACCACATCAAACATAAATGAGCTGCAAATCTGTGCTCAATAAGCATGTAAAAAACCCCAAAATGGGGGGTGGGGGTGGGGTGGGGTGGGTCAACAACCTCAAAACAATATTGGAAATCTGACTTCTGCAGATCAGACAGCTTGAAGACTTCTGAAACGCACCAGGTGGACATTGGAGCAGTGACAGAGATGTAGTGACGGAGCAGTGGAGCAACAGGGATGCCATGCAGCCTCATACAGGGGATAGCTGAGCTGTATTTACAGTACCTGAACATACATATACATATTTGTATATGTTTGTGTGCCAATCAATCATATAGTATAGCATGACCTCTTATTGCTTTTTGACATCTACCATTCGCTGTTAAAATATCTGTAACATTAAAAAGCTAAATGAAAAGGTTGATTCAGATTCTAACATAAATACTTACTTGATAGTTCATTAAAGGTGCTTTGTGGAGTTTTCTTGTAAGCAAACAAAATGTATGTTTATATTCAGAAACATTAATATGTCTCTTTCAAATATAACAAATGTGTCGAATGTATTTCCTTCCTCCAAAATATTTACAAAGCCCATTATTTTAAATTGTGTGTTGTTTACATCCATGTTTGCTAGCTTGCAGTTCTCTTCATCCTTACTTTTGTTGGCGCATTGCTGCATTTGTCGGCATGTAACTGCCAACAACTATAGATCAGTGGAATAAACAGCAGGATGTGGATTGCACCCCCTGCGTTTTTAACAAAATGGGACCCAACAAAAACATTGCTCCAAAGCACTGTGTGCTAGTGTTCAAAAACTCGACAGGGTACCTTTAATTTAAGTGATTAAATTCAGCTCTGTGTCTTTCTCCTGGTACAGGCCTCAGTAAATTATAAGATACAGTATGATCTGTTTCGTGTTTATGTTATTTGTTTTGCCTCTAATGGAGCATCAGAAAGACTCTGTAGTAATAACTGTGAGCTGTAGGTGATGTATGTACATACTAAATGTGCTGACTTTTTTCTAGATGCAACATAAAAGTATCTGACAGCTGGTTGACTCTGACTGTAACAAGTATATAAACCGTGTCTTTCATTAAAACACTATCTACAGCTGATCTGAGACTCATTATCTCCACAGCCTACAGATCTGACATAATCATAATTTTATGTCCATAGAAAACCACAGATAATGTGTAGCCTACCAAATCTATGGCCACTGATAGGTTGTTGCTAGGCCACAGGTATAAAAAGGTGAATAAGGCTGCTACTGCAGGTGTGATCTAACATGAGATGTTGGCAATCGTTTCACTAGTAATATTGCTCTTTCTGACCATTATTCTCTTTCTTTCTCTCACTCTCCCTCTCTACTTCTCTTTCTGTCTTGCTTTTGTCTACAATTTATCTTTTTATTTTCCTTGTTTTTTTGCCCCCCTCGCTTTTTTGTATGCCATTTTTTCTCTCCCTCTGTCAACCCTCTCTCCCTTTTCATTCTCATGGTGCCTCATTCTCAAGCCTGATGCTGAGAAATATCCGTCCAGCCCGGCTGAAGGGGCAGAATTAAGTAGACAGAAAGAAAAGAAAGAAAAGTATGAAACCAGTATGTGCTTTAGAAAGCCACGATAAGATGAAGACGACAAAAAGAAAAAGAGAAAGGGACTGTTATTTGAAAAAGTATCTTGGTCGGGAGAGGAGAAAAATGAAAAAGTCTAAGTATGTGGGGGGAAAAGAATGTTGTGAAAAAGAGGGGGGAGGAAAAAAGTGTGCCTATGGGGTATTTTTAACGGCAGAGGACTGGGAGGTGAAAACAAGGTGGGAGAAAGAGTTTAAAGTGAGAGAAAAAAGAGGAGGAGGAGAGAGAAAAAGGGATGAAGGAAGTGAGGAGGGAAAGAAAAGACTGGAGGGAAAAGGAGGAGGTTAGGAAGCAGAGAGGGAAAATAAGAGAGGTATAGAGGGAAAAAACCTAAAGATAAAGCGATGAAACAGGAAGAGATAGAGAGATTATGTGAAGCAGAGAGAAAGAGGTAAACAGAGATGTAGAGAGTGGCGGGGAGGCAGATGTAGTGACATTTACGGAGTGGTGATGATCGAGTAGGCATGAAGGTTAAAGCCATTTTCTCCCCATGTAGCCAGACACACACACACACACACACACACACACACACACACACACACACACACATAGGCTTATCTGCTCATGCATTCATGCATACACTGCGTCGACAAATGTGTGCTTTAGAGTTAAAATCCCAGTCTGAATGTGGATTACTATACACTTAGTATAGAATTATTCGAGGATTTTTATTACAGGATTTTTTTTTTTACTGTACAGTCATTGTAAAATTATTATAAGATTGTCAGCAACCTCTCACACATTCAACTATAAATTCTGCTCTTCTCAACCAAGAATATTGAACAGAATTGGAGATTGTGAGCTCCTGCATTAACTTTTCATAAGGTGACCAAATAAAGAAAAGAGATCCAATAGTTACACTACTTCATATGTCATGTTGAGTCCCCAGTGTCAACACTGCACACTGCTTTTAATGAAAACACCCCCTTTTCAACACATTGATTTATATATGGTCTGGTATAAATCTATGATTTCGCAGTGATGCGTGTGTCTGGTCTCCAAGGGCAATGACCCTTGACAGCATCAAGTCTGTTATATCTTCCACTGAACGTGGTTGGTGGTATGAGAGCATGTTTTTGACTGTGTGTCCTACGCGAGAGGTAGGGTTGAGTAATTTGTTGTTTTATATCAAAGTCGCAATTTGAAAGAGTGCAATTTTCCCAAAATAAAAGCCGGAACTTTCACAAATATGACATAAAGAGTCGGTTGTGTCCTTTTACTGCTCAAAAAAGACCAACAGATTGGTGAGCCTTTTTCTACATTCTAGGTGATCGCCTCATGTCAGTTTCAGACTGCAGCTAGCTCGGTAGTTGTTGAGTGTAAACAGCCAACAAATGGTTGTGTGAATCTCTCAGTTTAACTCTTAAATATAGAGATGCCAGGAAGCTGTGAAGCAGCTGCAGAGCTGTCAACGCTATCATTATCGTCGTCTGTCTACATACTGTATGGTAATGATGACAAAGTCATGTCTTACGATGTGATATCTGACTATTATTCAGCTGTATCAATACATATAACCCCACTTTTGAATATCATGATTATAACTGAATAGTATTGATTGATGTCAAATATATCACTAATGTAATATCCTCATAAATGTGAGCTAAACTGGCTGACTGGCTGGAACCGAGAGACCTCAACAACAAGCAACTGCATTATTTTATCTGATTCTATTCATGCAGAAACACTTAATTTGTGATCATTCTTGGTACAGACTGCTAAATACTGTGTAGACTACAGATACATCCCTGTTTCATTTATTGAAAACAGTCATAATTTAAAATGCAATAGCTTTAAGCTATTTCTCTCAAATTGTCCAACCCTAGTGTCAGGAAGCGTGTTTGTGTTTGTTTGTGTGTGTGTGCTGAGCCATTCAATTGCCAGTCTCAATAGTGTGATTCCTTCTACTCTAGAGGTGATACTGGAGAGACTGTCACTCCATCTCCCATGATACCCTGGGTCTGTCAGAACAGCACTCACTGTTTGTATCTCCACGTAAAAGATAAGGGTTAAGTTCAGAAAAGTGTGCTTTTTAACCATTTTGACATTTGCAGGTTTGTCAGCAGAGCTGTGTGTGCTCTTTATTGGGCTAACCTTTGAGGAGCAAAGAGTCTCTATGTTGTCTGACATATGGGAAGGTGGAGAAGGTAAAGGGAAACAAGAAAAATATGGTGGGAGGTTGTTATGTTGAGCTATCAAAATGCCGACAGCCTCAGCTGCTCTGTTGCCATTTCATGTACTATTTCATCTCTGAGGTAATCTCTGCGGTATATTGTCTTTCCTTGCCTTTGTCCATGAAAAACACAAAGGAACCAATCTGTGTTTGTGTGTTTGAACAGTCATTCAACCCCTGGGCTATTTCTGCCCTAAACAAAGGCTTGCTGGTGATCTGTGCAATAACCTTCCAGTATGATCCGACATCACTGTCGCTGTTAAGCTGTCCACGTGGGCTTTGAACTCTTCTTGCTGCTTTAACGCCAAAGCAGTTTCCATTACATGTATCACACAGGTCTTCTCTACTCTCCTCCTGCCCCCCACTCCTCACAAACTAAACCAATACCAGGCAAAGAGTGCCTTTGTTTTACAATGTCTTGATATGAAAGGCAAGAACCAAAAAGAAAATCAAAATATAGTTTTTGTGTTTCCTTTTTTTTTTT
>NTHP01000143.1:776386-830856 GCA_003416845.1 Oplegnathus fasciatus
TTTTTACACCTGGCTGGATGAAATTAGCCCTAAAACTATTTTTGGATTTTTCAATTAGATCAACAGAAAATGAACTGACAACCATTTTGATAATCTGTTGATGAGTCAATTCATTTATTAAGCAAAAGTACCACCTACTCAAAATATGAAGATTTTTCTCAACTTTTATTCTATTTCTGATTTATATCACTGCAAATTGAAAACCTTTGGGTTTTCGACTGTTGGTCAGATAAATCCTCTTGGGCTGCAGGAAGCTGTGATGGGCATTCTCAGCTATTTTCTGACCTTTTATGAACTAAACAATTATTCAAATAATTGAAAAACATACAAATACAGATGTACTGATAATGAAAATACTCATTAGTTGCAGTCAACAGTTACAGCCAGACTACGTAACTTTTGCTGAACAGTGTCCATAACTCCTCATGTGGCAACTGACTGAAAACAAGTGACCATACTATAGGAAACAATACAGTTGTATTCTTGGGACATATAGTGTTAGAATCTTATTCTATATTTACTTTCATACAACAACAGTATAACAGTTGTGTCTAAAATGTCTAAAATGTAAATGTAGCTATTGAGACATACTTGATATTATCCTCTACAAACAGTTTAACACTCAGAATGGGCATGGTCAGTGGAAACAGCAGTCTCAGCGTGTCTCTAAAGAGCCTGAATGTGTTTTCCGGACTGGACTGGGAGCTTGGACACAAAGAAGTGAAGCACAAAGCTTGTTTGGGGCTGACCCTTTGCCATCCTTCCTCCCTGCCCCCATCTAAATCCATCTCCTCCTCTCAGCCCAGCCTTGTAAGAGCTTATTCCACCGCAGGCTGCAGCACTGGGACATTACTAACCAGTGAGCGGATGAGGCAGAGCTCCTAATGCTGACAGAGTGGAACACTGACGGAGTGCCAAGATGGAGGACGGAGAGTAATTTAGGTCAAAGGCCCAGGAGGGACACCAAGATGCAGACACATGCCCACAACATTTTTTTTTTTACTTTCTTTGTGTCTTCCTTTGGTTCTTCATCTGTCCGTATCCTTAAGTGTGCCAGCTGCGCATATTCCATTAAAGGAAAAGTCGGTTAACATTGAGAGATGAAATCATAAGAGATTTTCCATTGATATTAATTTGTCCCACTAAGGTCTTCTAAAATGGGATCGAAATCCTGTTAAACTTGAATGCAAAAATAAAGGAGACTTCTGGGAAATAAAGCAGCGCTGACAACAGTGATATAACAGAATACATGTTATTTTAATGCTTTTGGACAGTTCAATTGCCATCTCTCTCTCAAGCCACCTCATCTCCCCCAAGCTACATCATACCAAAACACCAACAGCTTAATCTGTTGTGTCACCTAGAGACTAAACCTGGAGCTGTTGCATTTACTGTACATTCAAGTGGGGACCAGCTCTGTGGACTTTTGATTGGATGTTTCCATAAAAAACAACTTTGATTAAGAATGAAACATTTAATAGAGCTAGCACCTTATGGAAAAAGTCCTTTTTAAGCTTGAAATTAAAGTGAACTGCCGATTGCATTGCTGACGTTTAAATAACACACTAAATCTGCCTAATGGAGGGGTGTTTAGTTGATCTTCAGGTTGTGAATGTTGGCTGTATAAATACACTTTTGATCAACATTTTATTCTGTGAGAGGACGCAAAGAGGGGGGAGAACAGAACTGACAGAGCAGAGGATGGTGGGGGCTGAGAAATAGGGATGAGTTGATGAGGAACAAAGCAATGTCCACTTGCAACCCCTCACTGGATGCAGATGTCTACTAGCTGCGACAAGTTCAACCAAAAAGTTCTATATTTGAGTCCTGAAGAGGAAAAATGATCCAGTTATCACAAGAAAACGGCAAATATTAAAGGAAAGTATGAAAAACAGCATAATTTTGTGTCGCAGAAATATGTTTTTTCTGCTCAGATTTATCTTTCATCCCTTGTAGGGTTACAACCCAAAGGTTGGATACCTCTTCCTTATAGAGGGGACTCAAATGATCCCACAGTGCATCATAAAAAGTAATATACACCAACTGAGAGCTAACTAGTGAGCATCCTGCAAGGTAAATTTAAGCAACTGCCGGATGAAAGGAATAGCCTGAATAGTTTCCAAAATGGTTTATTTTCATACAGTGAGTAGTAAATAATGAATAAATAAATAATTTCAGACACAGCCAATGAGTGGGAGAAAGTGTGTGAATGTGTTAGGACTGGCTCATCTGACGCTGTCCATGGTACTGAAATCTGAGTGAGTGTGCAGCTCATGCTGCCGTTCTGCTGCTTTTTTTTTGCCTTTCGTGAAAATGCAGCACGGGCCAAATGACTCTTTACGTTTTACCTTCACAGAAGACAAACTGTGAATCTGTTGTTTATGCCTCAGTATGACAGTCCCACTCATGTTAAATTTAGCAAGACACTTTGGTAATCGTTTATTGTGTTGAGAGTGTCAAGTGCTTCCTTTTTGTGAAGATGTGATTCAGCCTGTGCATACAGTATGTCACTCCACACAAGTGGCGTAGATCTGTGTACATTAGCATAATACATATATGCATCTGCGTGCTAAATCAAGTGTGCGTACATTGGTGTGTGTCGCAGTGGCCCAGGTGTTGGAGCTGCACAGATGATGAAATCCATGGATTAAACTGAACTTCCAGTCATTAATACTGGGCGTCAGCTTGAACCCAGCAGCTACTCGTGCTAACTAGTGATGAATTGCGTCGCAACGATGCATTGACTTTTCTTCCACGTGAACATATCGGCAGACTTGTTCCACCAGAGGAGGAGGCCTTACCTCTGGATAACCTCCTGCTCTCTCCGTCTATTCCTTCATCCCTCCTTTCTTTTAATCTCTCCTTTTCCTCTTTCACTCTCTCTGCCCTTACCATTCAGTGCTGTGGGAGGCACTGTGAGCAGCGGGACCTGGCAGAGGGAGCTGTGTGTGTGTGTGTGTGCGTGTGTGCAGGAGGGGTAATTTGCATTCACTGCCACTGGCCACCTCAGCTTCAGAAGCCCTGAAGAGATGGCCCTTTGAGCTGTATTGAAAGAGATGGAGTGTGTATGTGTGTGTGTGTGTGTGTGTGTGTGTGAGCAAAAGAGAGAGAGAGGTGGAAGGGAGGTAGGTAAAGAACGAAAAAAGGCAGCATACCCCATAATGCAGAATGAGCAGTACATGTGTATGTGCACGTGTCCCGGTGCCAATGTGTGTTTGTTTTTGCGTGTAACTAAGTGTGTATATGTACCAAGAAGTGTTTGCCTGTGTATGTGTGTTTGCATACATGTGCATCTTCAGTAGCCTTGAGGTAAAGCAGAGCCATTATTAATCCCCAGACAGCTGAATTCTGCTTTTTGCTGTGTGCCTCACAGGTTGCTGGGCTCTTTGATCTTCCTATATCTTCTTTTTTCAAGGTTACTTTATTAACAAGTACACTCCCAGTCTGAGAACCCGATCTGTTTCCGATTTCCATGGGCAGGGGGAACAGAGGTAGATATGATCCTGTTAAAGGTCTAGTCTGTGCTGTAATCCCTTATAAACCAGCAGTATTACTTGATTTTCTTCTTTCTCCAAGTGGTTCTTCTATTAAAGTGAAAACAGTTTATATTCAGCATAAAGGAGAAGAATGATTCCCATTTAAAAGTAAAATAAGAAGGTGTAATATCACTTTCACTCACTTCAATACTAGGATTCAATAAGTTCTTGCAACACTGCACTACCCTGTTTCTATACTCGAGCTTATCTCTATTTCACAGCACAACTACATGGTAGCAGGATAGCTGACCATGCTGGCCTGAAATGGCCGACTCAGCAGTTCAGAATGTGAACGGTATCAATAAACTGGTGGATTAATTAGAAAAGGCAAACACGCTGAGAGCTGAGGACAATTTATGACAGTCCATTCCTGCTACATGACAAACCTGAATCTTGTTTATCCCGATTGTTAAAGTGAAGTGTTAAAGCTAGCTGAGGTTGTGCTAAAAAAGCATCATTACAGCACTACAAATATTCTACCAAATCCAATATACCAGTAGAGAAAATTCTTAGGAATAACTATCCCTCCAGCATACAAGTAAATATCCAGCTTTCAAACAGAAGAATATAGTTATGAGGAGTTATTTTATGAGGCATATATTCTAGCAATTTGATAGCTCTTTCGTATTTAAAGCTGAAACCCATTACTTTCTGCATGTTCAAACTACAGCAAACATTATGAGAACTTAGTCACATTTGTTCAGTATTTTCAACTCACTGTTGTTGGTATGAAGTGAAAAATCATCAACAAATGAGGTCATGTAAATGTAAAGGTTTTATTTCCTAAACAATGGCATTAGAAGGTTTTTGCATTGTCAACTAGACAGGTGGGACCCAACACATGAAGCGTCTCCAACCTCCATTATGGCCTGCTTTAAGTTTATTTTACTACATAAAACCTGCATTTACTTATACTGAGCGCTGACATTTTTTCACCTTGTTAGCAAACAGTTGCTTATCTACACATCCAGAAGATCTGGAGCAACATTAGCTTTCATTTGGAATCGTGTTTTTAGCCATGATTTAGATTCCACCAACATTTCCTGAGGGAAATATCTGGCTCTGATAAATGCTCCACTATGTTCACCAGCCCCCATATTTATTAACATAAAAATGTATTATATTAGGGCAGCTTTAAAAGATTGAGTCGTTTTAACAGGTTCGAACAGATCTTCTTGAGGCATTTAAAGAGAAACTGGAAGAAAGAGTTCTAGAAGTATTTTGCGTCAGAAAACTAGGCCAGTGGGCGCCCATGTTCGTTAGCATGACTCTGAACCGCTGCCCCCCCACCTGTGGGTGGGAGCTTATTTTTGATGGAATGTTTAATTGATAGGACAGGGTACATCAGACTTCATCAAATCCCATTAGATGTACTTCATCAATCCCTGAGTTAAATCAGATGATATCCCAGATTGTGCTGGAGGACCGCTACAGAAGCCAAGCCAAAAGAACATGGATAGTCAAAGCCTGAGAGCTTATTATTTAAGTACTGTTATAAAGTCAATTCACTCTCCTGAGGCTAAAACGATCATTTAAATGGACTGTCTACAGCTAAATCCTATTTCTGCCTTCATTGCTCATCCAAAGCATATGGTGATGGCTGGGAAGCTGTGAGAATTTCAGGCGAGCGGTGGGGGATACGCTGAAGAGAAAAGGAAGGGGCGAGGGAGAAGGGCAGAGAGGCAAAATGGTGGGAATGTAAAGGGAAGAGAGGTTGGATGAAAAGGGTGGCAATGCATGAAGGAGAGAGATAATATGAGCTGAATGAGAGGAACAGAGAGAAAGATGGGGGGGGGCAGGAGAGTCGATGAAACTGATGACCCACATAAATGCGACAAAACTTGTAAAAAACACACCGCGAACATTATTAGGATCATGTGATGTGCATGCACATACACATACGTATGTACCCACACCCACTGAATACTAACACCGACCCACGCATGCATCCACACACACACACACACTCCCTCTTTCTCTCCATCTCTCTGGCTTACAGGCTATAAATAGCTGGAACTGAGCCCTTGCTAATTCCTTCATTCAGAGTCTAGTGGAAAGGCAAAATGCATGCGGCCTTTGATGCGCGCTCTGACAGAAAGATACAGGAAGTGGTGGATGGTTGCCAGGACAACCCCTCCACCCCACTTCCCCCTTTCTTGTGTCTTCGATCTAAATTCTACACTCCTCGAACCTCCCTCCCTCCGTCCCTCCCCTCCCCCGGTTCTCATCCTCTCTTCATTTCAGTGTCTCTCACTAACTATACTGTTGCTTCTCAGCCTCCTTCAGAGGCTAACTGAAGGCTTCAAAATGTGATCAATATCATAATCTGGCAGTGTACTCCGTCTCAGTCATGTAATCGCATTATGAAACCGCTGAATTCGCTTGCATCCACAAGAAGTAAAGATACTGAGTGAAATATGCAAATAATTTCTCCAACTACAGTCATTATTGATATCTGCAGAGATTATTTTAACTCTGTTACACTTCAAATGTCCCCAGCATATAAACCCAAGATTATTCCAAGACCATGCCAAATCCAAGTCCAAGCCCAAAAGAGGGTCAAGTATGCATCTAAAACAAAAATCCGCCTAAAACTCTAATTCTCATTTCATTGAATTATAACCTCAAGATTCAGTTCACTGAAATGTTCAGATCAGCAAACCATGCCGGGCATAATGTAAGTGCACTGAGACCGCAACTAGGCGCAAGCTTTATTTGTGGACCATGACGTCAACCGGATGTAATAAATGTTGTGAGCATATGCTGTATATACCTTGCCTTTTGTCATGTTTTCAAAACGTTGCGTGTTACTCTGACAAATCCAGAGCTACAATTCGCTGTGCAGATACTCTCTACTTCTCCCTAAGATCAGGAAATCACCAGTGGCGCCATCAAGCTTCAAGCAGTGGGCAGAAATTACACTTGCAAACAAATCCATCTCTGCTGAATTGCAGAGCACCTCGAACAACATACCAAACACACTGTAATGAAGTTAAATCTTTGTCCAGAGTCTGATTTCAAAATTTTTAAAACCATAACCAATTATAAAATTGGACCGTGTCCCACAAGGAGGAATTTCACAGATAATCTGCTCTCAAATCCAAACACACCCTGCAAGATTTGAAAGTCCATCACACACGCTACACAACATTAAGATGGACTATTCTTGACAGAGCTCTTTCACGCCCACAGACACACATTCACTCCCGTTCTCACGCCTGATATGGGTTCTCCCCAACTCTTCCCTTTTGTCTGCACAGTTATGATTTGTCTTGTAAGACACGTCAGCCTCAGTACTTCTGGACACATTTCTAATAACCTTTCCTCCATTTCAACAGTCCATCAAACCCACAGGCTACACCAGCTTAGCAGTCAGCAATTTAAAAATCCGCTCCTCTCCTCTTCTCAGCTCATGTCTCATATTGGATACTGCAGGTCTGCGTTGAAAGGAGTGATGTTACTGTCCAGATTTTTGCAAATATTAACACAGAGATAGAGTTTTGTCATCACTGGGGAACTGCCTTGGCATCTTCACTGACATGTTGAATGCTTTCCGTCTTTCTGAATCAAACGGGAAATTAATACCTAAGCGTTCATCTAGAGGTACAACAACAAAGGCAAATAGATTTGCTGCTTTAGTCTTGGAGATGATTTTGTCATCCGAGATGCTTCACCAGCTCCCAGGGGTGTATGTAATCTGATTATCCTGGCTTAACATCAAGTCAGTTACATGTCATACATTACTGTTTGACGCTGCCGATCACCAGAAAACTCTTCTTCTCTAATCTAACTCCCCAATTGTATTCCAAATATAGATTTATAAGTCACATTTTTTGCTTACACGCCACACACAGGCACATGCATTTACCTCCAAATGCAACACACACAAAAGCTCCCCACACTGTGACTTCACAAATGGGCTATCTACAGGTTTCTGAGAGTGAAATTTAATGCTTTTAAGACCTTTTTATGCTACCTGGAACTGGATTTAAGGGCACTTTAAAACCGGTAACGGTTGCTAGGCAGTTAACGTTTTTCACACTAATACAAAAAATATGGCGATTTAAGAGTAGGAATTTCTATTTTTCATGAATGTAGCTAGCTAGCTATGTAGGGGGATGACTTCCCCATTCTTAACCCTGCCTGCAACGTTCTGATTGGTCGACTGTTTCTTCATCCGGCGGAATCAGCCGTAGAGGGACATAACTCCACACCTATTTTCAATCACTGAACAAATCTGAGATGTGGGCAATTCAGCTGTGAGGAGGCCAAAGCAGTAGTGTTAAAAAACAACAACACTACATCTAGTTCCATTCGCATGTTATGGTGAAAATATGTAATTCAAGTGAAATGATCTTTACTTTCATTGAGAATCCAGTTCCGTGCCTAAAAGGACAGGATCACTAATCCTCAGGCTCAAAACTTTTCTTAATTTTAGTCCTTGACAGAGTTTTAATCAACTAGCAGACACCCTGTGTACTGTTGCTGTCAGGGGCCTTTTCTTGGTATGGATTGGACGATACTAGATGAATGGAAAAGTTCAAAGCGAGCGACCGACCCTGGCCGACTTGATTTTCTCTTCACCCTCCCAGAGTAAGACAAAGCCTTACACTGAGCAGGCCAGTTGCTGCCTGCTCCACAGTGCCTCAGGATAGAGTAGAGAGCAAAGAGGAACAGAGTGAAGGGAGGAGAAGGAGAGGGAGGAGGTGAAACATGAGAGGAGGCGCTAAAATAAAGATGGACTCTGTCAGGTTTGGTTTGTAAGGGTTGGACCACAGGCTGGATGAGGCCTTCTGTTCTGACCTCCATCTTCTATAAAATAGCAACTACCTAGAGATGCCTAACATCAAATCTGACTCTGCTTTTCACTCCGTCCTTGTCTTTTTATGAAGGGCTCTGTTTTGTCTCCTTCAGTTCTGGCGAGCACGATCACATCAAAGAAATAAAGTGTGTGTGTGTGTGTGAGGGAGAAAAAGACAGTAGATATTTCATGAGTCCCTCGGGAGCTACAGGCACCCATACTGTATGTAACAGCTATTTTCCATTCTGAGGGAAATTTATTCTGTCTGCAGAAAGATTGGCGATCTATTTTCCCCCAATTCTTGTTCTTTAGAGGGCATCAACTGGTGTTGGCAGGAGAAAGAGGTGACATAAAGAAAGAGATGGAGCAGAATAATCACGTTTTTTCAGGCATCAGAAGCAATACATATCATATTTCCACCGCTCCATGCTGGCACCTCTCTCTCTCTTTCCATTATTTATCTGTTTGTTTTTACGTCTTTTATTTATTCATCTCTAGCCCATTGGTGGTGCCGATGTTGCAGCGCAGCGCTCGGCTGCTGTGTGCATTATTGTGTTAGTATTGAACCCTTCTTGATGAATCTCCTCAGAAAATTGAAATATTGCAGAATGGGGAGATGTGGGAGTTTGAGTTTGATGCATGGAGATAGATGAAGTATCGGATGGAATAATTTATAAGGCCCCCTGCTCGCACCCTGCAGCTCAGCCCAAGAAGCATGGTGCTGACAACGCTGAGGTTAGCGGTTCAAATCCCTGAGGATTATCTGGCAAAACCGATGTATACCCTTCTCGAAAAGGACTAATTGAACAGAACTAGCAGCTTAAAAGGCGCTTTGTAACAACTAATCAGGGTCAAACCTCAGCGTACCACCAATACAGTTCCTATAAGCATGGTGGAATCTGTCTTAGTTTGTTCAAGACCCATGCTTGTCCGTTTATTTTTAAAATTCCATCCTTAAAGCTGAAGTCGGTAGGATTGAGAAGAGAGTGGACTTAGCTTGGAAATTTGAACAAGTACAATTTCCAGGTCCCTCCCCCTCCGTCACTGCTGCGCTCCAGCTTGTCTCCAAAGCCTAATTCTAATTCTTTCTTCATTGGTCTTCTTCTGTTTACTTGTATTTCTCGTGTAAGCTGCTGCTGACAAAGGAGGGATGGGCAATTTTCTCACTGCTTGGTGTTCGGTGGTTGTTTGTCCGCCATTGCGTCCGCTCACTGAAGATACGGCGCTTGACTGAGTCAGTGCATGCGCGAGGGGAGGGGAGCTGACACTCCTCCTGGCTCGGATTGGTTGTTTTGATTCGGGTGCAAATGGCATTCAGAGCAGTAGCCAGAGGAGCCTGATTTTTTTCACAGACTTTCTGTCTCATAGGACATAGTGACAGTTTTAGCAAATATGACAAAAAGATATTTTTATACAGGTTACCTACTTCTGCTTTAATTTAGGAATTAATTATCTTAAAATGCTGTCTACACCAGTCACAAGGAGGATGCCAGCATATTATGAGCAACTCATGTGGCTCTTCACGTAAAAGGCTACATTTTAATCTCACATTCAGATGCCTCAGAGAAGCCTAATTGCTCGTGATTGCTGTCTCTTGTGAAGTTGACCTATGGAAGAATGTCATCTGGATGCTTGTCTTGGGTTGTGGGACATGCATATTGATACTGTATATTGGATGATTAAACAGTAAGTGAAGGGCAACAGCCCTAAGCTGCAGTGTCACACGGATGGGTGGGAAGTGCTTTGAAGGAAAGGCAAGTAAAGATGCTACACAGCCAGTAAAGGCACTACACAGCTGGTGAAGAAGCTACAAAGCTGGTAAAGAAGCTACACAGCTGGTGAAGAAGCTGCACGGCCGGTGAAGACGCTACACAGCTGGTGCAGACGCCTCAGCAGTTGTTGTGGGTCTGATGACGAAATAAGCCTTCTTCAAAAACCCAAAAGTTGTTTTTACTAACCTGTTTCTGCCAACAACCAAGCGATGGTTTCTCCATCACTTCTATGCCCTCTGCCTAACTGCACGAAGCGCAGCTATATGAGATCATAAGTAAACATTTACAGCGAGTTTCCATTTGGGGGCTGCTGAGTCCAGACTGCTGAGAGAAGCATGTGCTTTGTCTGTGGACCTGAGGCCGCAGCAGCAGCAGCACAGCAGCAGCAGCAGCACAGCAGCAGCGGCCGGTCCTTCCCTCCCTCCCCTCGTCCATCGATCCACCGTGACTCTGCAGGAGCTAGATGAAAACCTCTCGCTATGATTTATGGCATGTCATCTCCAGGGGAACCGGTGGAGCCCCTCCCTGTATTTGGTGAGAGAACAACCTGCCAGAGGGCAAAACCAGTTCCCCTGGGTCCTAGGGCCTGATATTCTATACTGCCACAGAGACAAGAAAACAAGCTGGGTTTATAGTAGACACTTTACATTATAGTGCTATTCCAATGACCAATTTATTATTATAGTGTAACTAGTAAAGGAAAGCCAGGACCATCCTTGATTAAAAGGGTCACAAAGAGTATTGTGTATTATGTATTTGCATGTATAAGGGGCCGCAATTTGTATTTTGTATAACAATGTATAAATAATGAGTCATTAAGTGTGCTGAAAACAATGTTAAAACTTAAGATTGATGAGTAGAGAACCAAGAAATATCATTCTCGGCTCTGAAATAGTCATACAGTGGAAGTAATAAAATCTAAAAGCACTAAAATCTTCATTTGCATATTAGATGAAGCTTCTATTAATCAGATAGTAACAAGTCTAATTTTGTGGTGTAACTGTAAGATGATTAGTTGTGTTCCCTTTCTTGGCTTGTTCCTAAAGTATTACAAATTCAGAAACATATTTATTCATCAGTGCCATGGAACCAATGAAAAAATGACAACACATGGCGGGCTTAGCAATTTACAAAGTACTTAAGTATTAATTAAGGAGCCATGAGTAACCACCAAATGTTAGCGTATTTGTTTATCTATGAACAAACACACACATTCATGTCAGAGTGTCCTACTTTCCTCCATTTGCACTGATGGCAGCATTAAGAAGTAATTCTGAAGCCTTAATCCACTTAAAATTAGAGCGTTTTAAGGATTCTGTCTTAAGGGTGCCCTAAAAAAAGGATACAAGTAAAAGGCCCCAGGAGACTCAGAGACGCAACATTCGTGCTTTAAAAGTAAGAAGAATAGAAGTGTTATAAACGGCACAGCAAGAGAAGATGGGAGAGGACGAGTGTGTGTGTGTTATTATGTGAGCATATTCAACTTTGTGTCGTGTTGTGTGACGATGAGCTGAGCTGACAGTCCCCATGGATAGCGAGTTGTGGCAGATTTTTGATCTAGTGCCCAAAAGCTTTTTCCTCTTCTTACTTTTCTTGTCTCCTCTCCTCTCCTTTCCTTTCCTTGTTTCCTCCCCTCTCTTCTCCTCTTCTAGACTTATCTCCTCTCCTCCGCTTTCCTCATTTCCTCCCCTTTCTTTTCCTTCTTTGCCCTCCTCTCCTCTCTGCACTTCTCCTCTCCTCTTCTTGCTTCCTCTCCTCTCTTCGCCTCCCCTCCCTCCAATGCGGGAGGAGAAGACAACCCTCGGACTGTTGGAGGAGTGCTGAGGCCAGCAATGTCATGCGTGACTTGACCACCATAAATATACCAGCAATGATGACGAGGGATGAAAAAAGTTCATACAGTATGTCGCCTCTACATGCTACAATAAATTAAGACATATTTATCCTAATTACACATATTTGCAATGTTGGTATTATATTTTGAAACACCAGCCCACACCCTCACTGACACAGTGAAGTATTGACGATGTTGGGTGTAATGCTGATGTTTCATGTTGATGAATGAGGGTCACTGTTGGAGGGTATTTCACACCTGTGTCACATTTCCAGAGAGTGCACTGTACACCAATGGGACAGTGTGTAAGTGAGTGGGGAGTGTGTGTGTGTGTATATCTCTGTGTGTTATGGCACTTGCATTTCCACGAAGTCGTACATCTCAGAAAACAGGGGGAAAAAACAAGCCCTGTGACACTGTGAAATGACTCAAGACCTGACGTATAGTGTTCTATATGTGCCCGAGGAGCTATAAGTGGCAATGACGGCCTGTCGAGGGCTGAGGCTGCAGTGTTGGGAGTGGAGAGGCGGAAGGAAGGGTGTTGAGCTGTGAAGGGCTAAAAAAAAGTCCAGTCAAGTGATGGAAGTGCTGAAAAGGAGACCGAAATGTGTTAGAGTGAAGAAAATGTTCAAAATGGAAATCAGTGCCTCATCCCTCTACTGACATACACACCAATGTAGACAGTAAGAGAGAAACAGATGAATACAAACATAAAGGCACACACACACACTGATATTGTCAAAGCAGACGATGGGTTGTTCTTTTCTAGTTGAATTTTTATGTTTAAACTTGCATTTGTGTGTATGTGCTTATCAAAAAATAAACGTTTTATCTGCAATACATCATTAAGATTCCTTTTAAAAGTTGCTTTCTGAAGAAGTGTCCAGTTGTTTGAGGTTAAACCAAGCGCATGTTAAAAAAAAACCTTTTCTGCATGTGAAACCCGCCAACATGATTCCTCCAGCCTTTTCTCTGTGGAAAGGTGTTGGCTCTGTGCAGCTTATATTAGAGATACAGACATGAAAAGACAAACGTGAGACACGTCTTACAATACCCTAGGCAAGGAGAGAGAGAGAGGGGTGATGGAAGTCTCTAACTCTTCATGTCACACCTGCCGACAAAATGGAAATATTTCTCTTTTATTGCTCACGCACCTAATAGTGCCCGGGCAGACAAAAACCTCCACAGAAAGATCTGAGTTGAGAGAAGAGGGTTCTTGATGGTAAAAAAAAAGTAAGAAAAGTCAAATGTCACCTAATCCTCTCATAAAGCACCTGGAAACTGCTTTAGTTCTGGCCTTTGTTCTCTTGCTTTATAACACCTTGAATGGGTTGTACTGTAAAACCAGGGAAGGGTAATTGAAAAATTCTTTGACCCTCCATGGAATATTTGCATATATACATATACATATATATATATATATGTACTATATTAACTAATATTCACTGTCGATAAGAAGCATACGCAATATTTATGGTGTTTAAAGTCATGAACCTAGAAAAGAATGAAAACATTTTTTGAGTTTTCCAGACATTTGTCCACATTAAGTGAACTTCCCTAGGCTCCTCTCCCTTATGAGTGCTCCTAATTGACCGTTCGCTAGACCCCTCCCCTGAACACCGATTGTCCAGTCATTGCTTAGCAACCGTGACCAGGCACGGGAGGCCTGTCAATCTTTGGGTTTCTCCGCATGTTGAAGCGGTGTACATGTGGCTGTAGTAAGAGTGACAGTCTGTATGTAGAGAGTGTGGATGGTGGTTTCTTTCTTTTTTAACCTTTCCAAAACCGGAAATAAAAGAGCAAAAGTGGAAGGAAGGGATTAAACTGTGCTTTGTGCTCTAACATAAGCTGCAAGTCTGGCTAACTAGCATACTAGCGTATCTGAATCCGATCCCAGATAGTGTTACGTTCATACTTGGTTCTCATTACAAAAGCCTTCTTTTTCTTTTTGCGTTAAAAGTGAAACATGGTATTTTAAAATATGAAAAATAAAGAATAAATATATGTAAGCTACGCAGCCGAGCAAGGTTTTTGTGAGAATGAAATAAGTCTGATCTTACATTTCACGCCACACTTAAAACACTAGGACTAGCTTCTACGGCTGTTTTTTTATTCCTATGTCTTCTGCAGGGATCAACAACTGGTGAGGGTGCTGCGCTTGTGCCTGGGATGTGTAGCTTTCACCTGAATCTTTTAGCACAATATTATGTATGTAGCCATCAAGTGAATATTTAAGACCCCTTTACAGGGTTCTCTCAGCTGGAAACATTAAAAAGTCAGACGTTTCCAACCAGCCCATGAAGGTAACGTAAAATCTGCCAGCTGACAAAATTAACGGTCACTGGCTAGAAATTAGAAGTCTGCTTTTTTTTTTTTTTTACCTCTGGCTGAAATCAAGGCCCCATGGTTGCAAAAATTACTAAGAATTTCCTGTGGTAAATCTGCCCGTTATTATTGTAAATTGCATTTGTACTGTGCAAATACAGAAAACTTGACAGGCATAGCAACAGTAACTAAGGGGACAGGGCTTAGCAAACAGTCAATTATCTATTCACTGTTCTCACTATCACCCACTAAATCCCTCATCTCCCAGCCTCCACCAACCCTTCATTTAATACTGTCCACTCACCATCCTCTGTGGGTACGTAGATATTGAGGTAGAGGCAGTCCTCGCTCTGGTTCTGGATGTAACCTGCTGCCACGTCCAGGTTGTCTGTGAACCACACGGGCAGCATAATCTCCGGGAGCACGCCGTGGACGTTCTGAGGGCACACGGGGGCAAACTGGGTGGCGTTGCGGATCTCCTGCCAGGATCCCGGGGCTTCGGGCGGCTGAAAGCGGCGGTCGCCGATGGGTGCTGTGGCGTAGGGGACGCCCAGGTACTGCTCTACAGGGCCAAGGATCTCATTGTTCAAGTCCTTCTTGATGCCTCTGAGCTTGCCGTAGTTGGTAGTGACTATGGGGTGTTTGGAAGGGTCTATCTTCTGGCTTGAGGCCAGGCTGAAGAGCAGGATGAGGCCCAGCACACCCATTAGGCACCAGTCTGTCATGAGACAGAGGGGGGGGCGTGTCCTGGACAACAAACCCCGCCGACTTTGTTTACTTAGAGCAAGTGGAAGGGGGTACATGACTGGATTCATACTGTTCAGCCACCTGCTTCTAGTCTGTTTTGGAGTACGTCTGTCTTTTTATGAGAGAATGTGGATTATAACCAACAGTCTGGAAGGTAAAGCACAAAAGGGGGATTAAAACAACAAAAGCAGGCAGACCCTGAAAGACTAAAAGGAGCTTTTTTTGGAGGTTTGATCAAGACCAGGAGTGCTGAGTGAAGGTGAGATGGAGGGCAAAGCAGTTGTTGGGGGAAAGAAGGGTCCTTGGGGTGCTGGAGAAGGAGGTCAGACCTCGGTGTGGGTGCCAGGTCAGTGTTGATTCTGAGCAACGGCAATCCGAAACGCTTCCCCAGCCATGGTTCTGTTGCGTTCCATCCCTATTGGTCTCCTATTATCCAGATCATTTGATTTGAACAGCCACTGAATTCTGCAGAATGAGACAGAGGAGGAGGAGGAGGGAGGAGGGGAGAGATTTAAAGGACAGTGATACATAGAGAGAAAAACAGGAAGAGAGGGAAGGCGGCAAAGGGGGGTGAGGGAGAGAAAAAGATAAGAGAGATTATAGCTTATCTGAAACAGAAATATATTCCATTAAATGTTGTCAGTGCAACTGTTGCCAAGCAAAAAAAATATTTCCCGAAATGAAAGTAGTGGGAATCAAACGACCCTCAACAGATGAGGTGAAGTCATCAGGCCTCATTTTGGGAATATTTCATGTGATGATCAACGTGTTTCTCTTCACTTGATTACATCACAGGCTGAAAAACGCAGCTCTCCAGCATGTGCAGTACAAGAACGTAAAAAAATGCAATCCTTGTGATCACATTTTATTTCCTTTCACAACATAATCTGACCTGCAGAAATCTCATGTATACGCCATGTTGAGTTCACATCTCTACATGCCTCTTCTTATCTATTATGGATGAAAACCCCAAATTGTACTTGTCCACCATGCCCTGGTCTGACCTGTACTAGGACATGCACCAAATCCCTCCTGGTGAACTGTGTTTAACCTGCCAGCTTACCCTTAACACGGTCACATCTCTAATAATGTGGTGCAGCTGATGCACGCCTCAATATTTACGGTTATTAATTTCTTAAAGGCTTCGGTGCTGGTTCTGGAGATGAAAGTACAGTAGATAGCGTAGACGCAGAGCAGGGGCCAGAGATTAGGGTGAGCCTTTCACTGCCCAGTAAGGTTAAAGGTCAGTAATGTGTGCCTGTAAGCAGCTTATAACAGCCCGGGACGCTTTCGGGCTACATGCAGAGCACAAAGACACACGCATGCACACAGTAAGCCTTAACTGACCCACACATGAATGAGTGCCCACACACTGTACACTCATTCATGTAATCTATGGCGCAAATGTGCAAATCCTCATGTAACAGACCCAGTCAGAAATGCATGAGGCATAGAGAAGATTATACAGTCATAACATTGTTGGGTGGTGTTATGTAATGGTAGGGGACACACACCCTAGCAGTAATGAAGACTGTACAGGAAAAAGAGAAATCTCTTTTATGTTCACACACACTCAATTTCAGTCTTATCTGATTTTTAAAATTCACCATTACCTCTTTCTCCCTTTCACACTCTCTATTGCTTTATCACCATGCCTTAATTGTCCCATTTAAAGTCATCATTAACCGTATTATTGCATCGCCTGCACCCACTGAAGCGCCTCTGTGTTTTTGTTGTCTTTTTTACCCTCTCCCACTGCCAATAAAGCCATTTGAATTTGAAAGTATGGGAGTTAAGTGTCCTGAGGCAAGACGGCAGATAATTAGAGTATATAGGCTGATGAGCAGGGGAGCAGTCTCACTCACACTGATGTAAGACATACAAATAAGGAGGCTCATTCATGTAATAATAAAGTTTCTTATGTACAACAGGCTCTTTGAGGGGAGGATATACTCCAGCTTGTAGGGAAAAACTGGTGAAAACAAATTTGTGTTCTCTCAGAGAGCGGTAATTGCGAGCGAGTGTGTAGCGTCTGTAATCGCTCATTGTCTTCTTTTGGTACAGTGCATTCAGCCTAAATGTATTGGTATCTGCCTTTGTTCCTCTCAGTGTGGACTTTGTTGTTCTGCCCACGCGCCCATGTGTGCATCTGGGAGTGTACCCTCTCACAGAGAAGCGGGCAGCTCGTTGTGTGCTCTAATTAAACCATGGAGAGTCTAGAGGCCGGCCTGCTTTGCCCTCCACCCACACACACACACACACACACACACACACACACACACACCAACATCTACCATTAATCTTTCATCCTCCAAAACACATAAAAGAGACTGGGAGATAGAGAGGCAGAGATGAAGAGAGAGTGGGAAAAAGGAGCAGGGATAGTGAGAGACAAATGAGAGATGAGAAGTGAGAATGTAGATGGAGAGGAAACAGGTCCTGGTGTTAATGAAACGCTTTTCTCTGGTCAGCAGAGACCCTTCAGAGTCCTTGAGTAAAAGCGACGTGGGGCGCTGCTTCACTGACCCTGGAGTCTCTCAGAAAAGTGGACATCTAATAGACCCACATCCAAAGGCCCAGGGAGGGGGCCAACTGGACTCCTCTTGCCCTAAACTTGCACCTCAAGCCTGGGCAGGCGCAGAGGGCAGCAGAGGCCCACACACAAGCCAGAATCCCTGGTAAAAATCCAAGGCCCTGGCAGGCGTGAGCGTGCCTGGGGGGACCTCCAGAATTTCGGGGTGCATCTGAGTGTTTAATTGCTAATTGGCTCAATTAGAGGGCCTAATAGGTCCAGCTTTGCTGTGAGCAGTGGGAGAGCTTAAGTGATTGATGAAGCAGAGAGGGAGAGACGAAGGGGGTACTGGTGGGAGGAGAGCTGAGCATGGCAACAGAGCCATATAGGAGAGATGTATGGGAGTGTGTGTGGTATTTGGAGTGCGGGTAGCACACACCGTCACACTCACAGGCACAGATTTAAAGGAACAGGTTTTCCCGAAATACTGTACCTCTGTGCACGCACGCAGCACTATCACACACACACACACACACCGATGCACACTCATCCATGATTCACGTCATCAGGAGAATGTTTTTCCTCAATCCCGGGAGGCATAGAGAAGGAGGGGGTCCACGCAGGTCGTTCAGCGGCAGACCATCAGTATAAACCTCATCTTTCTCCGCACCTTTCCTTCATCTACCACCCTCTCTCACTTGGTATTTCTCATCTAAATGTGCGCCACCGAAAAACCTCTGGAGGACAATGCAACAATACAAAAAATTCTATTTTCAGTTCTTGACCAGCCTGTTTACTGCAGGCTGTGTTGCTACTGGGCTGTGTGACTCTGTATCACTGAGGATAAGCACACAAAGATGCAAAACAATGGTAAAAATGTTTTCCACGACTAAACATTATGCAAACTGGGTACAAACCAGGCCTTCAGCAGACATTTTTGTCCACAGCAACGTACAATCTGCAAGAGCAGTGAGGTGTCATGCCTCTGTTTATGGTTACAGGACTCAAACCTGCAACCTCTTGCTCTCATAGACTGCTGTGCCGTTCATCATTTAGAGAAGGCATGGTTAAACTAGGACCACAGGCTGTGGGCCAGAGCCAGCTTGTCAAACACTTTAGTCTGACCCACAAATCTGTAAGTGATATCATTTTGTTGCTTAATTTGTTGACCTGAAATGTCTCCTGCCTGTTAACAAATTCCAATAGATGGTGCAGTAATGTTCTTATTATTAGGACCACAGCTAGGCTATAACAATGTCACCATTGCTCAGTACAGTCAATATCCCTACTGCTGCAAAATGAGTGCCGTGAAAAACGACAGTGAATGCTGAGCATATAACACAGAATGGACAGCTAAATACTTCTCACTAAGGTGGAGAGGAAAGCAGAGTGACTGATCTGTCAGGAGTCCATTGAAGAGTACAACATCATGCGCCATTTTCCCAGCATCTACACTAAAAGGACTGTCTTAAAAGTAAAGGGAAAATAATTCAGATTAATGTCTCATGAGCTCGCAAGCTCAGCAAGACAATGCGTGTTTACAAAGCAATGTACAATTCAGGTAAACAATTCAAGTCATATTTTTCGCTCACAAGATAAGCAAATCACAGAAAACAGCTCATTAAAGGGACGCTTCAAAATGATTTTAAGTTGGAAAAATAGTTTGGGAGTTTGAGAGTTTCACTTCATCACACTGTACAGTCACTTAGTGCAGAGATGATAAACAAGGACCTGACTATTCAGCTACACACCGAATAATCCTTTTTTCTATTGTTTTAGATATATCTAAAGGAGAGTTTGATGAGAGTTAGATGAGAAGATTGATATTACTGTCGTATCTGTGTGCTAAATAAGTGCTCGGCCAACAAATACTCCAGCATGTAACCACCCAAAAAACCACAGCTTGTCGTTTTTATACTTCGATTTTTATATGAATTAAACTATAAAACGTTAATTAGTGAGTTTAGTGTGTGCTGGTCGGTGGATTTTGTTACCTTTGGACAGAGCCAGCCTAGCTAACCCTGCTGCCAGTCTTTATACTAAGCTAAGCTAACTGTCTCCTGGTTGTAGCTTCACATTTAAAACTACAATATCAGATTTTTTTTGGCCACTGGGGAAGTAGAAACAAATATATGAACAATATATTTGGCAAAGCTGTTAGCAAACTGTTGCCTCATTATACATCCAGAAGATATGGAACAATATGTACAATACTCTACTGACAAAGTCCAATATTTGCGCCCTTTTAGCTCTGTTTCGGTCTCTACAAACTCCTGAGGGATATATGTGCCTCTTTAGCTGCTAAATGTTTCCAACTTTGTCTGCAGTTTTGTGCTGAGCAGGTAGCGTACAGTCGTTTACTAGAGCTTTTTTCAAACCTAAAACAGCTGTCTGCTGCTGCCAAAAAAGCACAATGAGAGCGTTGAGTAAAGTAATAGCAAAGTTGCGGGCCAAAAAACCAGAACAATGAGTTAAAAGATGCTATAAATCGCCATGGAGCTGAGGAAAACTGCAGAGTTAGGTGATCATTCTCTGAGGGGTTCATCAGCACGAGCAACCCCTTTCACATTAAACAGGCAGACAGGACAGACAATATCATATCCCATCTGTTTCTTTAAGTAAAAGAACATGAAACACACTGCTTAACGTAATACTCAATTAACCATGCCTTTGTTACAACAGAGGGACTCATTGCCGTGAGGTAATTGTGCAGGGTTAGATTTATTTGACACAGTCTGGAAAAAGTGAATCCTCTGTGGGGTGATGTCACAACAGAGGGGTCACCAAACCTATTAGAGAGATATCACCTCTTGATGAAAATACAAGACAGAGAAAGTGGTTTTCTTTACAGTGGCTCTGATCAGGAAGCACTGGGAGGAGGAGTTGAAGCTTTGCCATGTTGTGAAGGTGTTTGAAATTATATATTATACATCGATCAGTGTGTGGATTCATTAATTTAGTTGACAGTCCCGGAAAAAAATGTATTATTATTAGTTACAATACAATTTACTGCACCAATAACTACATTGCTTTACACTTTGCTGGTGTTGTTATTATTGTGTCCTTCTCCTGTATATGTGTGAACAATGTTCTCCCTCATTAATTACAACAACTCTCACCAGAGATCATATTCCACAAATTATTACTTGTCCTTTATTCTGCAGATCTCTGCTTCAGAACTGACACCAGACTTTGATGTTGTTGCCACGAGGGGGAGAGTTGCTTCACTGCTCATATTAAGACAAGAATTACAGTGCTTATGATTTCATGTTTTCAACAGCAAGCCAACTTTGTTATCTTTAATTGCTGCGAGGAGTGTTCGCTACCACTTTTATGTGCTGTGACGGAGGCTTCCTCCAATTAACCTGCCGTTAATCTTCCATATGAAGGTCATGTCTCTGCTCATGGTGACTGAAGTGTGATTGAAATTGCACCTCATTTAGGAAGAAATATGCATTATTCCTTTATGTTTCTAAAGGCTCAGTGCAGATTTGGATTAGATGAGGTTGTGTAATTGACTCATGTATACATCAAAAAGGAAATGGTGATTTGCGGAACATGGTTTGATGCTTGAGCCTTTTCATATTCTACTATACTCTTGTATGTTTGATATTTAGCTCTTCTGCTTGACTTTCCAAAGTTGGTGATTTGATATGATTCATGAGTTCGGGTACCGATATTAAGACGAATCTAAACATCAAGGTTTTCAAAGTTCCAAAAATTTTGGATCCCAAACAGACCAGAGGAAAACCTACCAGAAACTGAACATTTGTGTTTGAAAAATGAGACTCATTACCGTTATCGACCAGAGGATAATCAGACCTCATCCAAAATGTGGTGGACCTTGACAGACCCAAAAACAGCATAACAGCTATGATCGAAAAGAGTAAGGATACAAGTGCCTGTATGATTCCTGCATTCTAACACAAAATGATGACTTTCAACACCTTACAGTGCTTTGAGAAATATAAACATGTGTTTCAACAGAACCCTGTTTTTAATTCAACAAAAGATGCTGTTGAATTCAACCCATGTTGAATGCTGTCTAAACATAAGCAACCATACGAGAGCTTTGCGAAACTAAAATAGTCTCAAATTGAACACATTTTGATTTAAATCTGGAACTATCTCATTAATTAATTAGGGATTTACAAATATTACTACATATAAAGGTCTTCATTATTCAAGAATTTTGGACCTGATCCAAAGCAGACCCAAAATTGCCTAGCCAACCCCAACGTGCAAAATTGCTTTTCAAAAAAAGAGCGCATCCAAAATGGACCAAAGGACAATCAGAACCAGTGTGAAATATAGATTTAATCCAAAATACAGTGGACCCAACAAACCAAACTCATGTCTTTGGTCTTGTTTCAGTTACTGGGCAGTCCTGTCGCAGACACTGACAACTTGACAACTCTTACGTACACACACACATTTTGGTCGGTAAGGTAAAAACGCATCTCCTGGCCCTAACCTCAACCTAATGTGTACAAGATGAAAGTGAATTAGGCTGGTTTTTTTCTCATTACACACATGGCTGTTAATTTGGTTTCTTGAGTTCAATGTGGTTCTCTGGCTAAAAAGTTTCCCCAGTTTTCCTCCAGTGGACAAACCAGCCTGGAGATTACAGTCTCAGAATCGAATCCATCACCATTCTGCCACATAGCTTACCGAGCACAATCTAAATCCCACTAAAACCAATTCCACTACGACCTCCCCTGTAATTGCTTGCCACCTCTCCCTCCGTGTTGTGTTGCCAGTCAGTCTGTCAGTACACTGGGTTCAACTTAATGATAGATAATAACCTGACTTTGCCAGGCTGGTGGTGCAGGCTAATAGCTGGACTTCAGCGTGTGAGGGTGCCGGACGGACGGGGTCAACAGGAGTTGCTGCCTTAAAATTATCTTGAGGTCAGGAGGAAGACACGGGCAGACAGATAGAGACAAATCAAAGAAGTCTCATAAATAAAGTGCCTGCACGGATCTACGCAGGTGAACAAATACAAAAGCAGTTACAGTGCATTTACCATGTCCGTGTGCAGCCGAGCACGAACACACACATACACCCACGCACACAAATACATCATGCTCATTATCATCTCAAGGCTTTCAAAGTCTGACAGTATTTGAATCAGCGCAGCTCATTTGTTTTCACATTTGCTAATTAATACATCAAGGCTGAGACACGAGAATTGGACATTTGAACGTCAGTGTGTCCCTGCGACTGTGAGTGTGTGTCTATATTTGTGTGAGTCCACACACACATATTCATCAGAGTGTACACATTTTGAAAAAAAGAGTTTCTCTGTATATCTGCGATGTCGGTGTGTGTGCTTTTATCTGTGTGACAGCAGTTTGACGTGTTGATCGCAAAGTACTTTTGAGGGCATGGTGGAGTGGATGCTGAGTGGTTGAACAGAAAAGGGCCGCTTCATCTCTGCAGATGCCACATTATTGCCAGTGGATGGGGTGGATGTAAGCGTGTGTGTTTGTATGTTCGCCGTCCTGCTGACAGGCTCTGTGTGGGCTCTGAATAGAAAATAGCTGGCGGGCAGGTCAGTGCTCACTCAGGCTCCTGTCAATCCCTTACTTTTATTATGGTTCATCCCTCCATCTCTCTCTCTCGGTGTGGGAAAGGAAGAATCAGAGTCGGGCCACAGTTCAACAGATACAGCTGAAGGGGGGAGGTGTATTAAGAATATGAAGACATGTAAAGAGAAGACCAATCATCCAACATTTAGCTCTTCAGGAAAACTATAACAGCAAAGAAGCAAGACAAAAACATTATCAAGTCATGGCGGTGATCTGACTTTAGATAAAGTCATGGAGAAGCCTTAAAGTTAAACACCACATTTTCTGTTTTCTGCCATAGAGTTAGAATATCACCCTTCCAAAGTCTGCGACAGCTCACCATCACTCTATGATATATAAGACACATAAGTCATTATCTAGTTTCGATGCCACATTTTCAAATGATCACGTAGCATCACGGAATGCATGCTACCATCTCCAATACGCTTTTAAAATCCTTATTATTCACAAGTACATACAGAATATGCAACTGGAAAGTGAATTTCAAGCAACATTTTTGATATTTACTATCAGACTAATTTGAGGGCTGATTAAACGTGTTGCACTCTCCCCCCATTACTGCAGTGGCATAGTCCAACTGAATGCAGTTTCGCTGATTCTGAAAGTACGCCAATTCATTCTGACACTGAAGGTTGAAGTAGCCTACAGCATGTGTATCTGAAATCAGTTATTAAATATGCGTCATGTATTATTGTATTATTATAGTGTTATTATGTGGATTTACACGTAAGATGCCACCTCAGTAATGGCAGCTCAACAACACAAATTAGTCTATATGCATAGATACTTTATAGACACATCAGAACCACCAAAGGATATTAAAAGCCTGTCTATAAACATAATTTTTAAAAAAGGATCAAACTTTTCTGTCTCACAGAAGCATAAAACTTTTCTGCTGTATTGAGGAAATCATATCGAAATATACTGTTTCTATCCAGCTTTTCTATCTTTAAACATTGTACGCTGTCTCCCCTCCGTCCCCAGACTCTATTCACTCATTATAGAGACTAGACTGGGCTGACAGTGGGAGAGAATGGGCTGATAGACTACAATAGCTACAATACAGACACAATGGGAGGATGCAGAGACACAGGGAGGGCTAGACAGAGGAGGAGGAGAGTGTATGGGCTGTCAGTAAACTTGTTGCCAACACAGAGATGTACACACATACACATTGGTAGTTGGTAGTGGCAGTATGAGTGTAAAGTGTGTATGCGTGTGTGTGTGGAGGAGGGGGTGTTGGGGTTGTGGACCACCGGAGCGCAAAATTGGAAACAATGTGTCGGCAAGAGTTAAAAGCAAATATTTACAGGGCTTTAATGTGCATTGGGAGCACTGCGTTTCCGGCGTGGGTCAGCGCATCTATGGCAGAGCTGAAGAACACACAGAGGGGCATGGGTGGTAATTAGACAGACAGTGGTAGATTAATCACAGGCTGACAGCACAGCCTCGAAGCCACACACAAACACATTCACAAGCTATACGCAGCCCCATCACTTAGCCTGGCAAAATACTCTGGACGTTTTCCTCTCACCCAAAGAGGATGAGTGTATCCGGCTTTGACGAGCGTACCTTATTCTCTCTTATTTTTCTGCTATTTCTTTAAACACACACACACTCGTACAGACTCACTGGCCTGCCGTCATGCTCTGATTACCTGCTTCTTTCTCTTCCTCTGTCTCCTCTATAAATTACTACCTCTAAACCCCCCTCCCCTCGCTTATGGACAGCCCCTGAGCAGCTCACCCCCCCCTGCAGATCCTCCAGTGGGAGCGTCCAGGAGGGGCAGAGGACAGCGTGGTCCTGCCCCAGGGGGAAGAGCTCTTCTGTAGGCTGGAGGACGCTGCCACAGCTCAGTGAGAAGGAGGGGGGAGATATAGTAGTTGGCTGAGAGCGCTGCCATTAAACACGTTCCATATATCATAAATATTTTACCGTCTTCTAAGTGGTTTTGACCTTGGATCAGAGTACTGTAGGTTATACCACAGTATGGAAGAGACACAACCAGAGTTTTAAAACTTTTAAGAGTTTCTTACAGTGGTAATTAAATTGGGTTGAAATGGGTCTTTTAAAGGTCTCGTCTACGTGATCAAAAAACTACTTTACCTTTAGTTTTTAACAGAAAGGGACTACACTTCTTTTATAGTCAAACACAATCAAACACTGGGTTTTATAGTACACCATTCACCATATGTCTGATGCACACTGAGCAGCTTTCAATAAATACAGCAATGTTGTTTTGTAAATAAAACTGCCTTTAACTTCCAGGACCTTTAAAGTAATTGGTTTGCAATGGCTGCTGCAATACAGATTTAAAGGCTTCTCTAACCTCATGGCCACTTTTTACAGTGGTGTGGTCAGTAAGAGCCTCGTCACAGCATTTATAAAAGCAAATTTTTTACATGAGCAAATCTACTGATCGTGGATTCTCTTTCAGGAAGAAGCAAATCTGCGTGAGTCATTTGCGCCAAATTCGACTTCGGTGAACGTCGACAAATTCGGCCCATGACCAAAAGCAAGCTGTCTTGACAGTACTTCTCTTTGGGGGAACGGAGAGCCAAAGAGTAGAAAATGCAGGAAGCTATTGTAGCTTATTAGCCATGTTGCACCACAAAAGAGGAATGGTTTGCAGACAGTTATGACACAGGAGTCAATGGTACCAATACATCTTTTGAATGAACTGTGTGAAGTTATTGTCCCATTAGCGACCAAGCAAACTACCCTGCTGACTTAGCTAGCTTGCTAGCTCAGAGAGCTTTTCCCCCTTGAGTAACTCTTCATTGAGTTGAATTATGTACAATCCTGAGAACAAGGGGGGAGTAAACAGCTCAGCACACAGAAAAAAGAAACAAGCTTAGGGGAGCTATTGTTACTGACAAGTCGGTCGCCAACATTGGTAGTTCACCGACTAGTAGCCCCTACGTCACAAGCTTCTGGAACCAAATATTTAGCAAAGATGAGCAGGTGAATTTCGCTGTGCCACTGTCTGGCATGACCAGGCTTTAACTCTGAAAGGGTGTCTGCCAACTGTCAATAATGTAATGTGATGTAAATGTAGACCAAGGCCTAAAATAGGGGTAAATGGAGGGCCACTTTTTAAACTAGGTGAGTGGGACATGCCAATGCACCAACGGGGAGGATTTAGCCCAAGGCAACATGGGGTACAGCGTCAGAAAATGGCTACACTGTGTTTGTGAGACGGGGTGAATGGGGTCTAATTGAGCAAATTAATGCTGCTGAAGGCAAACTGTGGCATAGAGAGCCACAGTGGTGGAATAGAGGGTGCATAAGGACAAATGGGGGGTGGTGCAAAATACTGTTCCCCAAGCCAGGCTAAAGTAAAGCTGATGAATGTCAGTTGTAGCTTACAGCTGCTCACTTGACAAGCAGGAAGGCACTTGGACTTTGTTTACAGTCAGACAGGGACTCGCAACCTGGGACAGATAAAAGCTTTCCATTAAAATATTGACTTAGAGGATTAGGAAGGTAGAAGAAGTTGTGTAAAGTGACAGAAATCTGCAATTTTCCTCCTGATATGCCATCAAGGCTCGAGAGGAAAGAGATATTAAGACATCAACAGGTTAATTGAAAGTTTAATCTGTATTTATAGTACAATACAGCAAATATGGAGAACAGAGTTGTACTCAGACTTGCTTCTACTACTAATTCCTCTCCACAACGTATTTTTGTTGCTCTATCAGTGAATGAGAGATTCAAGAAATGGCAACAAGTTGTTGTCAAAGCTGACACTTGTTTACTAGTATATTAAAGAAATTAATAAGACTGGGGAGAGTTGCTGCTGGTGTACTTTACTAGAGGCCATGTTTACTCACTGTTCATTGGTCATGTAATGTACTGTTATGACAATATTAGTGTCTTTCCATGCTGTAAAATATGTTGCCAGTAGACCAGAGCCAGTAGGGCAGGATTTCTTTAAATATTAACATACTGGTCTGTTAGGCTGAATTTGAGATATCTAGAATATTTCCATTTAATGAAATGGTGCAGCCATAAAAGTCTTGGAGTCTTGGGTTTGAATATTTCATTCAGTGTAGACATCGTAGCTTCAGTGAATACAGAACATGTCTGATATTGTCAGACAGAGTGTAATAAGGTGATTTTAACAACCTTAAATCTAATTTTCAGTGAACTTCATATTTATTATATATACTTTATAAGTAGGCGTAGCTTTAGATATATTTAAAGTTGTAGATTAAGCTGCAGATATAGATCTACTTATAGTTACAGCTGATGTGAAATACATTACATTTAAATAAACAATTTATTTACAATAACAGTTACGGTAAGAGTTCAAAGTTACCATAGTTACAGTAATAACAGTGTAGTTAATTGTAGTTGTCGTATCTTTAGTAATTGTGCTATAGCGGTGGGTAGTTGTGGCTACATTGTGATGGAGACTAGTAAAGATTCTATTGAAGACTGTTATAAAAGTATGATGGCAGGGCCAGCTGAGGACGTGACACTGAGAAATGAAGTCCGTGTCATTTGCCTGGTAATGACCAGCTATGAACCTTGAGCGAGAGTGATATACATAAAGATGAATGCCACAGAGAGCGATAGAGAGAGGAAGAGGGAGAGTCTGGAGAGCTGCCATCCTGATCTAGTTGTCCCTGACAGATGGCCAGTGAGACACGAGCAGCTGATGTGTATGATTGTCTGCTTCCCAAACAAGGGGGCACGTCAACAGTTGCTGCTTCGCTCTCTACCCGTTGTTGTCCTCCTCTCTCTCCCCCCTGTCTATTTTGGTCTTCAATTAATTTAATTCAATGCAGAGCAGGAGTTTGTGCTGCATCCCTCTAAAGCCAAGGAGAGGATGCAGGATAAATATCAAAAGAAAGGGCACGGTGAGAATAATCCTCAGATTATAATCAGTATTATCAATAACAAGTTGCAGCAGCTAAACACTCTCCCTCTCTCGCCCAGATCTTCCTCCCTCTTTATCTCTCTCTGTATTTCTCCCTCCCTCCTCCCCTCTGTTAGCTATTAACATGAGCGATGAATATTCATCCAGCGCTTTAATCTATAGCTGAGCTCATCTAGAAGAGCCGTATTTGTTTTACAACTGGGGGAGAGCTGAAAGAGGAAGACGTGCTCATAAATATACTGTACATGATCAGCACGATAATATGGAGTACACCGGGTGTGTTTTTTTTCCCACAGGATCTGATGTGCATGATGATGCTGCATGTACAGTACAGTATATTCTATATGGTTCACGTGTGTGCAAATCTAATTATTTTTCCAAATAATTGATTGTTACTAAGCCTGTCAAGCTTTCCATTCTCACATGGCACATGTGCAGATTGCAATAATGGTGCCAGATTTGCTACTCAAAAGTCTTAGTCATTTTTCATACAAAGGGCCCCTGATTTCAGACAGACGGAGACAAAAGCAGGCGTCTCCTTTCTAGTCTGCGATCATCAAGTTTGCCGACTGAAATGACAGCGATCGCTGGCAGATTTTATCAGCTGTTGTTGGTTAGCTTATTAAACTAACGTTAGCTGCATGAGCTGTCTAAGAACGCTGTCTCTTGCTGACTTGTTTTGGAACAAGAATCCCGAAAAGGGTCTTAAATATGCACTTACTGGCTACGTGCATGATGGTGCTTAAAGACCGAGTCTATAGACATGTCCCGGGCAAACAAACGTTAATGAGTTCGGCTAGGCTTGATGGAGTGTAAACTTTCCCAAATCCAGTAAAGAGCATGACAGAGTGGCTAATGTTACCTACACTTTGATACAGCAGCATCTGATGTGCTAGTTGTAAACAGCTCCTTTTTGTAACCCCGCAAAATAATGTAGTTTGCTAATGATATGCTAACTCCTGACCTTGGAAGTAAGGCTGAGCGGCAGTAAGCTAGTCTGCCGGACGTTTGCAGCTTATGTTGGACCAGATAAACAAATTGTTTAATCTATTCCTTACACTTTCAAATCCAAAGCTTGACAGGCCTGCTGTGCCTGGTTACGGCTGTTAAGCTATATGGGACAATACATGTTTGGGCGAGGGGTTTAGCGAATGGTCAATTGATTAATTGGCTAGTGATTTCAGCACTAGTATGGATGCCTTTGTGTACATCTACATTTCTGTCCATGTGTGTAGGATTGTGTGTATTGAACGACTGAATGTGCTGGTTTGGACTGGCAGCTGCATACAGAAGGACTCCTGCATCTCTCCAGCTCATACAGGGTTTGCTGGCAAAATGTTCGCCCACAAAAAGTTTCACTCTGTTCCCGCTTCTCTGTCTTTCTTCCACACTTTCCTCTGCTCTTGCTCTCTCTTCAGCCTGTGCTTTCTCTCTCTCCGATCCCATCCACCCATCCCTCCTCGCCATCTCTGCTTTTCTGCCGCGGTACAACTCCTATAATCTGTTCCCTCCCTTTCCCCCTTCCCCCTTTCTTCATCTCCCCTCTGTTGCTACTGTACTTCAATGTGTGTGTGTGTGTGTGTATGTGAGTGTGAGGCATGTTTGAGGTGTCACAGCAGTGTGGTGCAGCACATTGGGATATCGAACGCCGCCGCCACCTCTCTCTCTCTCTCTCTCTCTCTCTCTCTCTCTNTCACTCTTTTCTCTCTCTATCTCTGCATCTAAGGAATCGGGAGTCTTTGCCCCTCGGCTCCCGAGGAAATAATGAGGTGCCAGCAAAGAGTGGCAGCTCCACCACTGAACAGCGACTGAAGAGTGAGGCACGAGGAGGAGGAGGAGGCCTGAGAGACTTGTTCCACTTGGTATTGGGGGGGGTAGGCAGGTCATGCTCAGTCCTTGGTGGCATGTTGCCGCAGCACGCCAGGGGTGAGGGTGTGTCTGCATGTTAGCGTACTGACACACATGTCCCCATTTCTTTTCCTTTGTTTCTCAGCGTGCGCGTTGCCTCCACCTCTGGGATCCACGATGCACTGTTCCTATGCACCAACTGGAGCAATTACAAGAGAAGTGTTTTCATGTGTGTGTGCATGTGTGTTTGCCACTCGTTAAGCTTCTACATATGCACCCAGATACGCAGTGCAAAGAAAAAGTAGGTTACTCTGTGGTTTTTTTTTCCTTCTTTCATTTCCCCCAGCCTCTCAGTTTTGTTGCCTCTCACTCCTTCTTTCCTTTGCTTCCTCAGTACAGCGGCATGAAAAATGAATAAGACAGTGCAGCTTGTTTGATCCTCTCGCACAGCCCGTGCTGTAATTTGAGATGGGTCGGTGAGGGGGCTGAGACCAGTATGACCATAAACCCGCTTTTAAAAGATGACGCAAACCTAGACGCAGCAACTGCAGCCTGCAAGCCCCGGCTCTGTCTCCCTCCACTTTCCTCCTATAACTGTCCCGCTTCTTCTTTTTTTTTGCCTCCCTTTTAGCTGGCTTCCTTTGTTTTGCCTTCTCTTTAGCCCTCACTCCCTCTTTTATTTCTCCCTTGGGTGCAATTTTCACTGAGATATATTCGACGCTCAATACTCATCTACTTTTCTCCTAAATCTTGGCGCCTGTGTGTGTGTGTGTGTGTGTGTGTGTGTGTGTGTGTGTGTGTGTGTGTTGTGAGTCCCTTTCAGTGTGTGGGCAGGCAGCAACAGCCCTCTGACCACAAGGAAAGGACAAATCCCCTGCTCATAAACCCATAATCTTTATAGCTCCCGACAAGAATAATTGCCCTTTCAGGCCAACAGTAGGCGCTACCACTGACTATAAAGTGTGATTCCCATATTTGATTGCATAGTCTCGACTGACAGCTTAATTCAATAGCTAAATAATTTGATTTAAAATAGCTAAATCTGTCATTCCAACCTTGGACCATATGCTAGTCTGCAGACTTGTGCCAAATCAAAATTGAGCAGCAAGTGCTTAACGGCAAAATGTCATCTTGGAACAAAACCCCACTGAGTCCTTTGTGGAGAAGCCGCTCAGAGCGGGATCACCCAGTCTCAGGGACCGCAGCCACAGCGGCACAGTCCGAAGCACCAAATGACACCACTGAAGTCGGGGAGTGATCCTGGATTATGTCTGCCGGCTTCTCTGAGGCTCTGTAATTAATTACAGTGGCCAATAATAATTAGGGCTGGGCACCAGCGAGCAGTCGCTGAGCCGAATGTGGAAAACTGGCGGTTGATCTCGTGTCTGTCTACGGCCTCTGAGCCCTGTGGGCGCTGCCATGCCACGCTAGCACCTGCTCTCAAACTGCGGCAGCTAACAGCTTTCAGTGTGTGTGTGTGTGCGTGTGGGTGTTGGCAAGGGAGCTGGGTGACACGGGCTGTTAGGAAAGGGAGGGAAGAGGGGCACAGAGTGCTCTGACAGGGTGGTTGATTCACAACAATACGCTAGCGTCAGCCACTAGCCTCTTGGGCTTACTGAACTGTGGAGCTGTGATTCATCTGCTTTAATTCACTGGAGCTGGATAGCTTTGTGACTGGAAAACAGGCACTCCCTCACACACACACACACACACGTGTTGAGTGAACAGGTGTGTGAACAAACAGTGCATACACAAGGGCCATAACATAGCAAACAAGTGCACAATAGCACACAGTATGTTCAGATAGCAACAGTTAATTGTTCACATGCTGTCTGGTACAATGTGATCTTAATTTACTTGTTCTCACACAGATGTAAACCCAAGAGTGTGTGGCTACTGCACTAAACACACACACACATACACAATGACCACACACAATGCATTAAATATGAGCATTCAAGCTGCTCATGCAGGCATATTGGGTACATACAGAGTTGTGTGTGTACTGTAGGGGAAGTGTTCCTAGAGCAACAATGTGAAATGTCTTAAATTGTGTTCCTGCAGTCAGTAATTACTGATATGAACAACTGTTTGATGCGCACATTAACAACATGTGTTTGTGCACATGGGTTTTATGAGCCAATATATGCACGCTGGCTTGTAAGACAATGGAGGGTATTTATTTCAGTATTTATTACCTCCATCTGAATATCTGATTAAATGCTAGCTTACTATGCAGTTTGCACATCTGCACATGCTTCCGGCTATTCCTATTATTCCATCTGTACACCTAATTGTATGAAGAGCTTTGCTTGTAACCTGTGAGCCTGTCACATCTAAGCTGTATTTTCTGCACATTCTTTTATTTGCTGCATTCATTTCACAATGCCTGGTTGTTGTTAGTGCTCTGCCAATTGTTTTCTTCGGGGGCTGATTATAATTGGTATTTTTTAAAACTCTGTAGCCTTGCAATCATAAATCAGAATACTGATTAAATTAATGCATTGTACTTTTTAGACAGATATTCTATTAATAATGCCACATGGAAAAAGTACACAGCGTAAATATGATATTTCAATAAAAGAATGTGTTTATCTGTGTTTAGGTCGGTATGGTACGTATATAACTATCACCACTCATAATCACACATCAGAAATACTGCCTCGTTACTGATCAGAGTATTGAAACAGATAAACTGGTCATCACTGACTGGTAATCAATAATTCTTTGATGTTGTGAGTACTGTATTAAGATCAAAAAATCAAAACCCATCCATTAAGATACATTTGCTCTGCGTTAGTGAGCTCTACTTTGAGTCTAAGGGAGTTGTTAACTGAGTTTAAGGTAAAGTTTCCCAGAGTCTACGTAAATGAAATGTGTCAGCTGTTGCACAAGTGCCCTCAGAGGGAAATCCCACATGTGCTTTGTAGGCGCTTATATCAACATGGTCCAAAAAAACTTTCAGCATCACTTGTGCTACATTAGGAATGACTGGCTGGCTTTAGCGCTCTCTTATAAATGTACCTTTCACACCTCATGCCAAACTAAAGCAACTGCCAAAATATTCAGCGCTAATCAAACCACATTTAAACACTCTCATCCACTGCCCCCCTCCTCCTTTTCCCCGCCTCTCTCTGTGAGATCTACCTCACGACCCACCCGTTGGGCTGGGCTCACCAGCATCTGGCAAGCTTGCTCGAAGGCACATGGAGCACTCATTTGCATATCACTCGCCTGATGTGTTTGCAGTCACGAGGGTGCTCATTTGTTTTGCCAAATTAGGAGCGTTTTTTTTTTTTAGCTGTTTGGATTCTGTTTTTAGCTGTGGGATTTTCTCCCCCTTTTAGCTGTAATCCTGCTGTGGTACACCAAGTGAAAGAGAGAGAGAGAGAAAGAGAGGGAGAGGCAGACCCCGAGACATTTGGAACATTTGGTTCGCTCTGTGAACACTATTGCGCAATAATGTAATTCAGCTAGTGCCTGAACAGCATGGCCTTCCTAACAAACAGTGTGTGTATGTATATCTGTGTTAGCATTTTGCCATCACCCCACCCACTCACATATGGCTGCCTTCTGCTCCAAAATAATTCAGCAAGGACTCCTGAATGTTAACATACAGACATAAATACATCCCGTATCGTAAATAATGTAGTTCCATTCAACATGCATTTAAAGGGGTATGCAGCACTTCTTAAAATGCTCCTCTATGGAGTTCCTACAGGCAAAGACAACTTTAATTACTAAACATAAACGAAGCCGGAGGGTGAAAAAGTGTGATGTTTAAAGTTGCTCCAGTAAAAATAAATGGCGGACTGAGTGATTTGTGGGTAAGGGAAACATAATTTCACTTAACATACTCAAGGACACATGTGCTGTGTTACATTATCACTCTTTGGTGTAAAGCCTCGGGAGATACAGTAGCTATTGCCATCACACTCACACACCGTATGGTGACTAGACCACCCATAGGACACTACAAACAAGGACATGAAATGTACGCAAATACTAAGACGTTGTGTCATATTACTCTACTGTTAATTATAAGCACTCCTTTTAAATGATCACTACTGTATACTTTTATACTACGTATAAATGTTGCGTTTACAAACAGCAACAGACAAATCCTACTCATTATACCTTTAAATAAACGCAGAACTTAAAGGAAACATTTTTAAGGATCCCTTAAATATGATTAAAGAATTGTGACGAAGATAAAAATCAATTTGTCACTGCTCTCTGCTGGTCAAACTGTGTAATGGAGATACTCTATTTATCGGCCAACAATTGTGCTGACACCTATACATTTACTGGTTTATCGGTGTGGCTCTATAAAAATATCTATGTTTGTCTTTTAAAGCAATGCAGCCTGTGCTTTAATGAGGCATGACTTCTACGACCACTACAATATCTTTTCAGTTAACAACTCTTACTTTCTTTTAAATGAAAATGTGATTTTGGGAGACAAGTGTTCGACATTATCTCCAGAATATACACGGTTTCCTGCACAGAAGAGAGACCTCCTCAACAAGAAAAAATCTCTCTGTAAAACTCGTAGTTTGCTGCAGCAGTTTTATCTCAGCTGCTCTCCGACCTTGTAGGTAATTTGTAGGCAACTGTCACTATGCGTTTGAAACACACATTTCCTTCCTATTCTCCTGGAAAACAATACATATTTGACACAAGTGAATGAGCTAGTTAGTATAACATTAACTAAGATAACAGGGATTAGCATGATACGCAGAGAAATGATTAAAGAAGCCGAGCTTTGGAGTGCAGCTGGACACAAATGATAACTGCAGTAGAGAAAAGTGATTCCATTAAAATTAAGATGTTGCATGTCATATGCTCGAAAAAATGGAATGAAGATGTCTTTCAATGGCATCGTCCAAGAGAAATATTATACTAGAGTTCTGTATTAAAAACAGACAATAGGATTCTATAATTTATCATTCTTTGGTGTCGACTTTTGCCAGAAGTAATCCAAAAGGAAATCCTGGTTTAACAAAGGTTAAAGGGAAAATCATGCAGCACTCAATTAAGACCTTAAATACAGCAGCTCATGGTAATTAATGTATGACTAGACTTTAATTAGCAGGAAGACTGCCTTACATTAGTCACTGTCATTCATACTCAACAGTCTGCATAGGTGGACGTGTCAGTGTAACAGCCTAACTACACAGTATGCACCTTAGGCTGCTGGGTCACCAGAACGCTCCTATGTGTGTTTTTAGAGTCCTTAGTTAAAAGGCATCATGCTTAACCAGGTCAAAGCTGGGAGAACGTGTGTTTCTGTTTCTCATGTCTGGCTGTGACAGCGTATGTGTGTGTAGAAGGGTTTGTGTGTGTGTGTGTGTGTGTGTGTGTGTGTGTCCGCGGCATGGGGCATGATGGACCAGCGCTGAGAATAATTAACTCCGATGACCCAGTCACCGCAGTGACGGGGCAACCGCTGTGACTGGAACGCCTGTCAAATAGACTGGTCATCACACTCCTCAGGCGGCACCGGATGAGGAGGAGCCTTCGCACACGCTCACGCACACAAAACACACACACACACACACACAGAAATACATATGCACATACGCACAGACAGACAGGAAGGCCCGAGGCACATACAGAGCACAGAGCTGTCATGTATTAATTAACACGTTTACCACCTCTATAGACTGAACAAACACACACACGCACACACCATGTCGCACCTGTAAAATTGTCTACATAACCCTCCACACAGCAGCTATATATACACGTGTACTTGTCTGCTTAGTACACTTGGCACACACTCATTCACACCATGCTGCGGCAACAGAACGGACGTGCTCACACGCACACACACGCATATGGCAAGAAGCTGGCTGTTCGTTAGCACCCCTGACATCTCTGACAAATTGACTCCTTTATGCGAGTGGAAGTGTGCGGCAGAGTGGGGGGGTGAGAGGATGGAGGCAGGGAGGCCACGAGAAGGTGGATCATCTCATTCACACGGTCCAAAGGAGAGCGATATCATTCTGAGGCGCACACTCACTCACACACACACACACAAACTCCACCTGTGACATCACCCGCATGCAAAAAACCTACTTCCGCAATGACGAGCTAAGATGGAGGGGCTGGAGAGGGAAGGAGGCGAGAAATGAGCAGAGAGGAGGATGGGGAGGGGGGGAGGTGGGAGGGGAGGGCTGACGGAGGGAGAGGAGGATGGAGGGCAGGGGCAAATGAAGGACAGGGGGAGAGGAGGAGACAGACAGATAGAGGTTTGAGGGTGAAAGGATGAAAGGAAGCAAGAGAGCGAGCGAGTGAATAGAGAAAGCTGGGGAAAAATTAGATTGATAATGGCGCTATTGAGAGGAGATTTAAGGGGGAGAGCAGCAGGGATGTACTGGAGGGTGACTCCATCTCTCAGCTCTGTTTACCATGCTGTTTAGTTATGGAAGAGAGTTTGTTCACCTCGAGTGAGCTGGTATACAACCTCATGATTCATAGCATGACGTACAAGAAACTCTTGAACAAAATGCCCATTGGGCAGCCATGTAAAGTTAATACTGGAATGCTACTTTACATTTTACTCTTTTTTTTCACTTTGTGTATCCTTTTATATTTCAGAGCAAATGTGATAGTTCTGCAAATCTCCAGATTACATACGTCCAATGACATTTTTTTTTTTTACAATTCTTTCTTTCTTCCTGGCAACTGCGGTATGGTTTAGATTAGAGAAAGATTGTGGTAATGGCAAATAAACTATGGATATGGTACGGTTAGGGTTAGGAAGTGGATGCACTACAAGCCCCTGCACCACCCCGATCTCCTCACCTGTACTTTTCTGCAAAACTTCCAGCTAACTTTGATCAGGTAAAGGAAATAACTCAGTCCTGACCTGTACTCGTATAGTGGGGAATATAACAGTGGGTTTCTCCTGCTAGCGCTGCAGCAGAGAGTTTTCTCATGTGGGGTTGATAACAGCACAGCAGAGCACTCTTTTTCCCCTTTCTCCAGAGCACACAGACCAACCGTTTCTACTAAAGAAATTTAACCAGTTGTGGTGGTTAATAAATTACACTTTCATTTCATTATCCTCATACAAGCAGAGGACTGGAACATGTTTCCAAATGATTGCGGTCAACATTTTTTTAATAAAAAGCTGCATACACACAAATTTCTCAGCCAGTTATGTTACATACTGCAAGTCATTTAACTAAAGGCACTCGTGAATGCTTTAGCACACGGTGCACTTGAAAATACTGCCACCTTTTCCGTCTGACAATCAACTGAGGATCATTTTTGGATCGAGAACTGATTCTGAATCGAAACGTGACACCTAGAATCGGAACTCAATCGAATGGAGAGATTCCCAAAGATTGCCACCCCTAGTGATGGGACCTTGAGTCTGCTCAAATGGAAGGTGTAGCTTTGAGTGTTGCTGGTAACAGAGATGGTTCATCAGGTACAAGGAACATGTGTTATACACTAGGCGCTACACGCTTTTGGTTGCCATGCAACAGTAATCTCCACTTAAGTGAGTAGTCCAGGAAAATAAATCTATCCCTCCAGGTACAACTAAATTTCTCTGTGTCAGACTGATGTGGCATAATTTAAGGTGAGGTGTCTGTTTAGCTTGGAATACGTGCCAAAAACCCACCCTGTAAATGTAAACGAGTCGCAAATATCTCATTTTGGAATGAAAGTGGTATGTCTGTGGTTTTGCTGATTATATAATTTTCCTCTCGCAATGGGCTCAGCTGTCTGCTCCTTCTCTTTGTTGTGTCTTAATCTTAGTCTTGTTTGGGTAAGTAAGATATGCATTGCACCCCTGTGCTGATGACAATATGTTTGAGCGTTAAAAAAACAACCTGAGGAAGACAGAGATAAATGAGACGGAGGAAATGGATGAGGAATGGGACAGCCTCAGAACTCTTAACTAATTCCTTCAGCGGGGGACAACACAGAGAGCATGATTCATATCCGGCATTACGAGGAGAATGATGAATCTACTGCCGTCAGCCGTGCATTGTCCTCAGCTCGCCATAAAAGACTAAAAGTATTCCCAACATCCAAAACAAGCTGTAAGGTGAATCACACAAATGATAACACACTGTTGATGCCATACTGTTGAATATGTTCATGTTTATAGGGGCCAAATTCAAAATGGAACCCATTACAGAGCAGGCTGCGTAAAAGTGAAATGAGTCACAAAATTCACTAGATTACAACCCATTTAGCTGGATTAATATTCCAGCTAGTTGATGTTTGTTTCACTCAATATTAGATTTGTTTTAATTTTTAGTAAAATATCAGAGAATTACATGTCTCATAATAATGTGCGAGTGAGCATGTCATGTCATGCTGCAGGAATTTTTGCTAGACTTACAGCAGGCTACACCTCAATAGCATTTAAGATGTGCTGACAGCAATTACTTGTGTGGTGATACTTGCTACGTGCTAAAACACCAAAAACTGATGAAGGCAGTCTGTTTGTTTGCAAACAGCAAACTGACACTTTTAAAGCGAGACCATGTCACTTTTAAAATAGGAAACAACACATTCTTCCTTTTACAAATGAAAAGCTCATAAACAATAAAAAGCACATATGCATCAATTCAATACACTACAGGGTGTTGATGCTACAGCCTTACTGGGTCTGGTATGACCAGTAGCTTATGGTGGCTAATGTTAGCTACTTTTTGATAGATCCTGCTGTTACGGTAGGTTTTAGCATTTAGCATTATTTCATAATTGTCACCTTGCTTTAGGAATTAGCATTTAACAAGTGTTTCGTTGACATTGTGGAATCATTTCACAACCATCTAGCAGGTTATAAATAATTACCGAAATATGGCCCATAAAATATAGTGTTGCCATTGCAGACAGCAAATAATTATCACAAAAAATGCACTTGCTAATATCTTGGAAGTTATGCAGGAACTACAAGCAATGGGCTTCGGTACCTTTTCTTATAGAGATAACATGCTCCAAATGCTTGTGTGCCTTAATGAAACATTAAAAATGTTAGCTAGATCTGTATTTAGGCAGAAACTTCACTGTATGAAGAGGATATGGAAATCACTGCTTTATTTACATGAAAATCTGCAAATTCAGTGTCTAAATCATCACCAGTGGAGCTGCTTCAGAACGGAGCCTTTAAAAATTCAGAAACAAAAAGAAAACATGTTCAGTGCCCTAGATCAGATAGGAGTGATGTGAGAACAAAAGAAGAAAATCAAATGACTCGTATTAAGCAACCTAGCTGAACAATAACTCAATATTTATTTCATAGTCTCACATACTTTAAAATACGTAATTTTTCTATGATAGTTTTGTGCTTTAATGGTATAAACTGACTTCTGTAGACCCCCTCCAGGTTGTCACCCTCTGGTATATTTTCAAGGCAGTAAAATAATGATGCAATGACGAGTAACACATTCATTTAGATTTCTACCCTCTCTGTGCCCCCATCACACCTGTATGCTGTGCCACTTCCTACTCAAACAGCACATCAAACATATTAAAGCAAACTCTGTGCTCCACGACATCTCGGTTTCTTTATTAGGTTTTTGATGAAGACACGGAGCAAGGTCAACCGGGGTACCGTTTGACATTTCCAATTTGTTTGGGCTGTTCCTCCCCCCCCCTCCTCACCTCCTGAGGTGGCCCAGGGCTGTTTGGCAGTGGTTGGTAAGGAGCCCGTGGCTGGCTGAAAAAGTGTTTGTTTGTGGCTGTTGCTTATTGCTGATGCTGTTTGATATCTTGGCTGGAGTCTTATCTGTTTGGTTGCCGAGGTGCTGCAGTTGCTCTGATATCTTGAAAGGCGGCTCGGTTTGGGCAGCTGTCAATGTCTGCTCCTTCCTCTCTCTCCTCATATCTCTTTCTATCTCTCTCGCTCAATCTCTCTCACCCTTTTGAATCATTCAGATCAAAACAAGGGTGGCAGGAATCTGATAGTAAAATAATTGCAAATTTACAGCTTTTACTATTCAGTTAAATGTGTCACAGCGATATTGGAAAAGACTTGGCAAAGACAAAAACATCCAAAACTGTAGATGCAGTTAGTAATTAATTTTCCTATTTTTAAAATTGGTGTGTGACTCGATACATATACCAGAAGGCTGAGACATTAATCTATCAAAAAAGTGTTTACATTCCTGACGTTAGTTCTTTTTCCCAAAGCTGCCACGCTATCTAGTCCTCTATAACATGACCAGCTGTTCAGATACAACCTTATCAAGATTTACCTCTTTGAGGCTTTTGTTTGTGCGGTATCAGGAGCTTGTGACAGCTACTGGCAAACAGGGAGGCTGAACAGTTACAGGCTCTCATAAAAGGCCATTTCTATATTGAGCTTTTGATTGTTTTCTATATGGGTAGGTTTGTTTTGTTGGAGTACCAAGGATGGATGCTGCGGTTGTTGCTGTGCTCAGGCTGCGCCGTAGCCCACCTAAGGGGGAGCACCGCTAAGTTCATAGCATGCTGATGCTAACACATAGATCTTAAACAGCGGGGAGCTAATGTAGCATATGGTGGACATGGAGGGAAATTAACAAAGCATGTGGCTCACATGACATGAAAGAGTAAGCCAGAGTCACAGCAGCCTGGATTAGTGGCTCTCTGCTGCAGTCTTTTGGTGAATAACTGTGGGTGCTGTTGGATTCGACAGGAAGGCCATTGAGAGACCTCTAATGGAGGTGATCTGTATCAAAAGGAGTGTGGCTCTGTGAGGTATGTAATCACAAGGTGGTTTGAGCTAAATGCTAACATGCTCACAATGACAGTGCTAACATGCTGATGTTCAGTAGGTATGGAGTTGGGTCCAGAAGTGTTTTTCTCCATTTTGTGTTTCCATTTCAATTTGTTCTTTAAACACTATCCTCAATGTTGCTTAACGCAGAAACAGGACTCTTCTGGATAATGTTAAAATCATATAGGTTTATATTAGGACCACCAGTTCCAATTATTTCAACTTTGTTTCAGACAAATCATGTTTTATCTGTCATTTTGGCAAGGCCGATAAATTACTACAGTACCCATGAGCGTCAGCCACCATTGGCATTCACCGTTGGAGAAGAATCTAGTCAGAGGTGCGAATCAGAGTGGTGGCAAATTCCAAACGCCAGAGTGAATTACTGAAGTCAACCAAAGCGGGCCCCAAAAAACGTTACCACATTTTAAGCTCGGTGATTGAATGTTTCTTGCCTAAATGCACACTGGGAGTGGTAGTTAACTTCTCCCTCGAAGTTTTCATGTACACAAACTTGTACCTTCTCCTGTTATCAAAGAACCAGATATTTTCTAATGCAGTTGTTAACATTTCGGACTGATGACTGAACCAGGAGGTGTCTCCCAGTGTGGCTGGGAGACATTAGGAGACAACATTATCTGAAAATATTGCAGCTCCTAGTTGCATATCAATTCATAATGTAAAAATAATCTATGCATATGACCATTATAGTCATACAGAGCATAGCTGCGTACATGTTTGTACAGTTTAACCGTTGCATACCTAAGATGCTACGAATTTTAATTCAGCTGGAAACTGTGGACAGAGCCTTGCTCGGCTTTACATTTCCGGGCTGCAGTGGCAGCCAGGGCTCTAAACAAAGCAATCAGCTGGTTAAACGTTATCAGAGCACCTCAAGAAAATGAGCGGTAATACCCCGAACATTTCTCCCCTTATTTCTCCCTCCAGCTGATCAAAAAGCCGTCACGCCACATTGCGCCCTGTAATGGTTTTTTGTCTGGACTCCCTGGTATTTAAATGAACAAAAGGACCAGACTGCGGCTGTGTGTCTTATGTCGACATATGTGTGTGTAGGAGTGTGCACTTACATTCAGGTATATGCGTGCTAAACAGAGATGGAGAGAGCTGCAGTCAAACTGAGAGATTGACTCACCCAGATGAAGAGAGACAGGCAGAGGGAGAGTGGAGAGGGGGCACCATGGGCAGGGTGACTGATCAGGACACATCAATAATTATCTGTATACTTGCTGCAGCCTCCGAATTTAATATAGCCTCTTTATCCCTCTGATGGTTAGCAACTGTAGTTTATTGGATATCAGCTTATTTTTGTTTGTGTGGATCAGTGTGTTTAACAGACAGGGACAGAAATATCAAGAGAAAAGGTACTTTAAGTCATTGCTTGTGCAGCTTACAAATGGGTTTGCACATACACACCCAGGTTGATGTTTTTGTGTCTGTGTGTCACAGAGTTTGTTCCATCAAAGCGTTTCTATAAATAGCAGCAACACCGCTCGCCAGCTACGCAGCGTGATGCGTTATATAACCTCGTCGAAATGCATACTGAGACCACATCAGCATCAACAACTAGGCTGCTACCTGTTCTAATGCTGCAAGGCTCTCTCTCTCTCTCTCTATCTATCTATCTCTCTCTCTCTCTATCTCTCTCTATCATGCACCAACACACAGATTACATGGACTTCTTTATTATTCATGTGGCATTTCTGCCTTTACTAGAAAGTATACAGGAAAAGAGGCAGGAAAAAGGAATGAAGTGTGAAGGGTTTGCTGCAATAATTCATAGTCCCTCAGTTCATTTTGTCCAAACATTATCGCATCAGCTATCACAGCTACATGTCGAAATTGATATGTTTTACCAAAATATGCCACAGCATGAGATCTAAAATACTTAAAAATATACTTTTTTAAATTGTTTTAATTATCCTGTGACAACTATGTATCTCCAAAATGTCCCCATTTCATAAGCCATGAAAAACCACAGTTTTCAGTTTTGTCACAATATATTTATCTGATGATCCAATGGGTTTTTACATGATTTGCTGTGCTTAAGAAGAATTTTCTCAACCCATAAGGAAGCCTTAATCCTCTCTAAATTTGGAGATACATGGTTTTTCCCTGGACAGCAATAATACTAAATAAATAAATATAAATAATAATAATAAATATGGTTTACATATAAATGTTGTAATAATGCTGTGTGAGTCTTAAATGCCAGTTGTGTGAGATCATTTCACTTGCTGAATTAAGGAATCTCCATAGACATCTTTTCATATCACTGAATGATCCACAAGCAACAACACATCCCTTGATTATTGAATCTTCAATCATTTTGATTTCTTTTTTTAGGAAAAACATTTTGGGATTCAGTGGCTTTCATTTCATGTTCTCAGTGAACCAACACGCAGTTTGTGGATTAACCGCGCACATCCATAAACCACTTTGAGGCACTCAGCGCCTCACAGGCATGGGGTGACATATACATACATGCTCGTACGCATCCTTCCCCCCCATCTTTTATCACACCATTGGCCGCCGCATGATTCCCTGCTTACTGTTAATCCAACGAGGTGTGTAATGGCTGCAGTGACGGGGGCTGTTTAAGATGACTGCTGCGGTCACGGCTCAGGAGAATATAGCTCATCTGCAGGAGACGCAGGCTTTGGCGACAGCACCATGCCTCTTATCTCCAACCACTTAGCGCTGATCTAAAACAACCTGATAGGGGGAGGCTAATTGGAGTAAATGTCACCACTGGGTCATTTAGGATCCAAAGGAAGCTCAGGCCGCATTTACTGTAAACGACTGTGACGCCTCGTCAGACACGAGACATGTTTCAAACTGTGTTAAAAGTGTCTTTTTGNACCCCGCCCCCACACTGTCTGACTGGATGACAGGGCCTGCTGACTGGGCAGTTACACACACACACACACACACACAGATAGAGAGAGAGAAAGAGAGAGAAACTGTTAAATCGGAGGAGGGCAAACAGAAGTGAACTGTCTTACAACAAGCGGATGGATTATTAAGAGTGTGTGTAGTCATGTGAGAGAGATGTGGTTGGGTAACTGTAAGGGCATGTGTGTGTGCTAGTGTGTGTGAGTTTGTGCAAGTGTACCCTTATCTTAATTGTGATTTCCGTATCAATTTTGGGTTTATCCGAAAATGTAATCACATATTGCATATTTTGCATACTGGGAGAGAAAAAAGGGGGGGAGACATGAAAACCTCTCTAGACTGGAGTTACACCTTTTTCAGATGTTACTCTTACTATATCTGTCTCCTCTCAGTGTCTCATCCTCTCTAATTCCTCGGTGCTTTGTGTCCTACTACCCTCTCCCCAGTCCACCTTGTAGAGTATTTTAGCCTTAAATCTCTCTGTGACCGCTTTCATCATTCTCTACCCCTTCTGTCAGCCCCCCGTGACATGCACCTCCACCTTTCCCTATTCCCCCCCTCTCCCTCGCCATCCCCTTTCATCCTCTCCTATTTCCCTGTCGTCGTGGTTCAGCACACACACGGAGCCTGATGCGACGAACCGCTGACCGCCATCGCCGCAACTGCACCTGGTCAGGGCACAGCACACACTCACATACGCGCACAAGTGTCCGAGAATACATACATATCAACCCCAATTCTCCACTTATATATATAAAAAAAAAACATGACGGGCTTGTGCTGTTGTAGCCATGGCAACCGCTGTGATGAATACACAGTGAATCCTTGAGCCTTTAATCAGTGTCACATTAATGATCAATAATCAATTATCAATTAAAGGATTATAAAATACAAAATGCATTTTTTCCCTCAAATCAAGCTTTATTTATATTTTCACAGCACAACTTGTGTGAATTACTCTAGGTATTACACTCTACTGTAGGAATTATAAGTTAAACAGACACAGGTAAATTATTTAAATCATAAATTAAACAAAATAATATCGCTCAAAATTGCTGCTTCTGCTCCCCCTCCGCCTGTCATTATTAAACTAGTAGCTACACAAAATTCAACAGATAAAACATAATAATTGTGTTCAACTTACATAAGCGTTTTTGGTTTAAATCATTTTGATTGGACTCAGCATAAAGTCCATTAAAATAATTATTGTAGCACTGAAAAAGGCTGTAGCCTGTATCAATTACCAAACTCAAGCCTCCAGCCCACTTGAGCTGTGCTTCGATCATTGGCTCTGACCATGATACACACACGCACACACAGATATTTAAACAACATCAACATTCATATCACACACACACACACACACACACACACACACACACACATCAAATGACAAAACAGGCCGACATTTTTTTCCCCATGTTTTTTTTTCATAGCATTAAGATCAAATATGGTACCAAGGGAACGCTGCGTTTACAGACAGTGGGAGAAGAGGGAAGTGCGAATGAAAAAAAACACGGAATAGTGCGGACTAGATCAATAAAGACATGTGTTTATTAGATTGAGGCGAGCTGCGACAGAGCCTGGCCCGGGAGTGGAACACTAGCGTGTAATCTTGTACTGTTTTCTCTCTCCCCGTGGAGCGGCAAACTCACTCACTCAAGCCTTGGGCCATAAAGAAGCATGCAATAAACAGCCATCAATCCGGTTTGGGACTATTGACTGGGGAAGGGGAGATAGTGGGGACTGGCTGATGGGAAGAAACGCTCTGCAGGAGGGCTGCAGTAGTGCTCTGCTGTTGTTATTAGAAGATTTGAATCCAGTTTGAGGAACTTAAGGCACAGAGTGCTTTCGATACTGATCTATTGTTAGTGTATTGTGTTGTGTTCTACATCTCCTTTAACTTTACATTTGCACTTAAGTATTCCACTCTTGAGTAGCAGTTTTCAATAGTATAGCTGCCCAATTAGTGCGCTGCTACATTTGTTTGTTGATGTCCATTGGCCATTAGTCTCGATGCCAGTATTGATGCTTGTGATTATTCCTCAGCTAAATGCACCATTGGTCTCTTTAAACACAGCCAAAGGGCCATTTGTAAAAAGAAGCTTTTGGCATGCGCACGTCTCACATTTTATTTGCGTAATGAATATGTGGTATATTATTCATTTGTTATGCTTGGTAACATTCCCAAAAGTAACTGAGCTGGAATGATAATAGAAGAATCTGGTGATTGAGACAAATGGAGCTCCGCTGCACAATGTACAGTAACAATACATCAGCCACAAGCAGCAGGCATGTTGCTCCAAAGAGGATTGATGGAGAAAATAGAGCGGGATTCGTTCTCTCCTTCGTTGCTATGCTTATTCTGCACAGCAGTGCGCCGACATGTCAGAGTGAGTGAGGTTTCCAAATAGCTTGGACTCAGGCCCACTGTACATAAACCTGTAGGAGGTACTGAAACTTGTGACATCTGCTGGCGCTCACAACCAAGTCTTAAAAAAAAAGGGTGGAAACACGAACAAAATGTCACCAAATTAAATAGAAAGGGGAGGATCTAACCTTTACAAATTGCTATGTGTGTGTGGGCCTGTGCCACAACTTCTTAATGGGCAGGTGCTTTAAGGTAAAACTGTGCATCCCATCTCCCATCTTAAAAGAACAGTATCGAGTCGGCATCATGTCTTTAACCATCCATAGCTTAAGAGGAAATGTATGAAGAATGAGAACAACCCTACCCAAGACTACCCTCCCCCCAGCCCCCTTGTAATTTCTGTACAGCCCCTTACCTAACATAAACAAACCATCACCAACATACTGGTGAATTCCACAGGTCCTGGCACTTCAGCTGTAAAACACAAACAGAAATCTAGGAACCCAGTGAAATCATTTGTAAGAGAATCAGGACGTAGCTTACCCGCAAACACAATTAGCTTAAAACAATTACCAATCTTAAGCAATTTAGCCTTGTTTTGTGTCTTAGTTTTTCAATCTTGTTTCCCTTTATATGAGCAAAGCATCTGCCAGTATGGAGAGACAATTTCATTAGTCTGTAAGAGAAATCGAACTGTTTCAAGAGATTTGAATGAGGAGTGATCTTATTTGCCTAATTGTTACAGTGCATTGTCTTATTAGCAGTTATAGTGTCAATATGTTTTACATTTACTTTAATTGGTTTTACATTAACCAAATCATGCACTTCTCCTTTTAAAAAAATCTGACTGTGTTCAAGCAGTTAACAGAAGTCACCTGCTTAATGGGCTAATTAAGAGCTACATCGCCTATTGAGATGATGCAATGCAGCACGTACAGTTCATTCATCTTGTTTGACAGTGGACTTCTATGAACTGCTTACACAATGGGAGAAAAAAAAAACAGAGCAGAAAAGAAAGCCTCACATCTGCGGGCCTGTCGGGGATCTGCACATTTATTACGGGCTTGCTACCGAAGTGGCTCCGCTCCACCAGTGATCTGGGTCCATTCAGCATCTGGTCTGGATGTACGGGTCTGTCTGTGAGAAAACATGACATAACCTAGGAACACAGCCATATTGTTGGTTATGTAGACTAATGGGCAGTTTCTACTAAATAGGGCAACTGGGCATGTGCCTGAGTAACCCCATCCGCCCTCTCTGTACCGGCGTCTCTGTGAGTGTAGGTGTGTGTTTGCTCTGTTCTTTTTTAGCATGCTAAACCAAAAGAACCAAAGCTAGTAAAAATAATGGCCCCACGCAGATACACCTACACGTAGTGGCCTTGATAAGCACAGAACATTGTTAGACAAATCCTTCTCACATGTACACGATAACCAAACACATGTTGCATAATGATGTGGACTTACTCTTGCTTTTCTTAAACCTTTACAAAAGGTGCTGTGCAGTTTCGTTCTTCTTTTTTTTTTTAAGATTATTTTTTGGCCTTTTTATGCCTTTATTGATAGGGACAGCTGAAGATGTGACAGGAAAGGGGGGAGAGAGAGCGGGGGACGACAAGCGGTAAAGGACCCGGGCTGGGGCGCCGCGCAGTACCACTGCCCTATCGTGGCGCCCCAGTTTCGTTCTTCTTTATTTAAAGTGTTCCAAAGAGCAAAATTACATTGGTACATACTAAGATGACTTGTTTTACAGAGGAGATCCAGTGGTAGATTTTAGAGCTAATGATGCTCCTCATGCAATGCTTTTTCTATTCAAGTTGATATATAGACATTTGGAAAGGAGATCCTCATTTTAATTGTTTTAGAAGATTCCCTTCCCTGTAATTTGAGCTGTTTTGGGGCCTGTAGCTTGTGGTGCAAGGAGGTGCATAGTTAGCCGTGCTTTTTTACTTAAAGCAGGTGTGACCCTCACCGTGCCAATTTCCCTGCTACACTGTATGTTTTTCTTGGTGTCTAATACATTTTTGAGCAAACAGCTGAGTTAGTCATTAGCCATTTGAACATTTTGTCCAAACAAATGTACTCGCTGTCAGTGCAAAATCAAAAGTTTTGGTGGCCACTGTCATTATGATACGCTGACTTCACAGTCTCTGTAAGTGTACTGATGTCCTTGACTACTGGGGTCAAACTCACCCCATTAGTTACGTATGTTAGCCACTCGAGAGCCAGCCTCGCATGTATGTGCATGTAAATACGCACGCGCAAACACACAAATCAGCCCTCTGAGAGCACAGACATGCACGCGTTTACATATCTTTGCCGGCACATACTCCAGCAAAGCTGCCCTTTCGCCTGTTCCCTTACACGTCTGCCCAAAATGTCTCATTGAATATTTAATATGTGCACCAATCTAATGATGGCAGGGACCCAGAGCGTGGCTCTAATTATTCAGGCTTCCACGGCTGAGTCATCGAGGCCACCACAGGGGCTGTGGCTTCTTCCACAAAACCTCCTCACCTCTATCTCCCTCTGCTCCTCCTCCCTCATCCCTTCATCTCTGCTCCCCTCGGTAGTTGCCACTTGTGACCTTGTGCTCTCTCGCTCTGGCTGGAAACTTGCTTTAATCTCCCTCTGCTCTTCCTTCTCCGTCTCTTTAAGTCTGTCTCCCTCCCAATGACATTAAATGCTCATTGCATGTCTATATATAGTAAATTGGTGAGTGCAGAAAGCGGAGTGTAGTGCAATATGGGAGAGCAGTATTTAAATGACTGTGTCACCCTGCTGTTAGATGTGGAATGCTGCCACGGCTTTGGCACAAACCACCTCTATGAATATGCAGAGCAGCTACAATGATGTGTAATTTCCACAGAATGAGTGTACTTTCGTACAGTATGTGTGTGTGTGTGTGTGTGTGTGTGTGTTTACGAGAGTGAAAGGGGCAGTGAAGGAGAACATTTTGCTGAAATGATCCCATTCTCCTAAATCCCGTTGGTAGAGAGGAGCTCATCTAAACAGAGTGATTCCAAGCTGAAAATAGACGTATAGAGCTGCCCTGAATAAAAGATGACAGGACAGCACAGCCTTGGCCCCACAAAAGCCATCTTGAGTGCATGCGTGTATAGTGTGTCGATGTGCGTACATGCACACGTGCTAGCATGCTAGCACTTAGCATGTCTAAGTGCGTGTCCAACATGTCCCTTGTTGCATGCCCTTGAGCTAGGGGTTCCTTTTTGCTCTCCCACATATATACAGAGATATACAGTGTATAAAAATAGAGAGGCGGATGTCTTAAAAAGCCTCTTCAATCCACATTAGCGTGCATGAGTAATTCCCTTTCATCTCCAGCTGACCAATCAAGTGCAGTGAACTGGGAGAGGACAATGACAATAATGGGTTTATTATTTTTTCCCATTATGTTTGTTTGAATTAAAAGCAACAGACATGACAAGCAAATTAAACAGAATGACATTTCACAGATTTTCCCGAAATCTTCTTTACTAATTCACCAAGACTCCATTGTTCTTCCAAATCTTCCATCCAAGAAACAGTTGAAAGTTTTCGCACACACAGGGGTCGAACATTGCCCCGTACTTTTCCATGTTTTTTTTTTTTCTTCTCACCGTTTCTCCACTCACCAGGAGCCATGGAGAACACTGTCAAATGTTTATCCATTCCTCTCCACACATGGCCAGCTCAGAGTCGGCCATGCTACAAACTTGAAAAGCAACGTGCGGCAGCGGCGGCTGCTTCCCTCCTGGCTAATCTGTATGCTTTCCAATAGGGAGGCTTAAATCCCCCAGTCTGCCTGCGTGCCAGGGAAAACAAAGCCTTCACCTAATAACGAATCCCAACCATATTTCACACAACACTTTGATTTCGCTTTTGTTACCCAAGCACGGACCCGCTGGCTGCTTTGGGGATTGAGGGGGATTGGAGTCAAGGGACAGAAAGATTGTGTATGTGTGTTTGTTTGTTGGACATGAGTTAAGCAGGTAATTATGGCGATGTTTGTATGCAGGGGTTTGTGTGTGTGTGTGTGTTTGTTTTTAGGTTTCTGTCACAGGCCCCATTTTGTGAGAAACTTTGTGTTTCATTTTAGACTGACCCCAATTTGGCTTCAGTTGAATGAGTAATACACAGTTTAATTGTTTCTTAATTAGGGTTAAGTGAAGGTTACAGTAAGGGTTTATTATTAGTACTACAATGACCTCAAGCGTCTTTTGAACAACTTTGTCTGTGTGTGTCCAGGCTACACACTCGCCCATATCTGCCAGCATGGTTTCATCTGTACTGTATCAGCAGTGGTGACCTTTGGCCCAGGCAGAGCATCTATCTATACAGAATCGTGCCATGGCTGTGCCTCTGTGGTCCTAAAAGGTTTCCCTGCTTCCTGACAATGCCCAATCAGACTATTTTGCCAGGTGACACATGCCCTTCCAGCCAGGGACAAGAGCTCTAGATACTATGTGGCTTAGCAATAAAAATTCTCATGGATTCATATATCTATCCATCTCCTAAATGGATGGATGGATACTTACTATACACTTGTTTCTTTGCTTGTTAACATTCAATGTGTATCTTTTGATTGGCACTTATATTGCATTTTTGTTGGCGTGCCACACTGGTAGCGACATTGACTCTAATATACTCTGTTGTCAACAGTTAGTAAAATGTCTACAGCCACTCTTGCAGCTCTGTGAGGCTGTCGAGGTATTTCACTCAAAACTACAAATGTCAACATCATGGTGGCACTAGAGGAAAAGTCAGGCAATTACCAAAGTCATTAGAACCATGAATATCTGTATCAAATGTCATGACAATACATCTAATAGTTGTCAATTTTTTCAGTCTGGACCAAAGTGGTGGACCAACCAACCAACATTGCTATCCTTAGATGGCAATGTGGCAAAACTGATCTATTGTTTACAGGTCTGCCTCGATTATCCCAGTGGGGGTCCCAGGACATGCTCCAGGTCCGGTGAGGACAATTCAAGTAGGTGGTCCAGTTTCCCTGTAAAGTATCTACCACATCACATAGGAAAGACAAGTGAATATCAAATTATTGCACGCAGCTACAGCACACAGCTAAGAAAATATGTTTGCATGAGATAAGTTTTAACCCCAGTGGTGGCATCTTAACAAGTATTAGGAGACTGGAGAGCAAGAAGAGTGGCTAGCAAGGCTACCTAGTTAGATATATAGTATGTATCCAGTCTCATGTTGTTTATCTATACCATTCACTTAAGGGAAATTATGTACGCAAAATCTTGCAATAAACCCAATGCAATAAATCCATCCCATAGTTTTTGTTTTTTCCTAAAAAGGAGTTGCTTTCTTTGGCGAACATTACCAGATATTATATTTTCATAAAGTACAGAGGATCCACACAGTAAGTATGTAACTGCTGCAGACCTCCTCTGCTTTCAAATCCTCATTTTAAATTTCAGCTATCAATTATTTAGCCAGCAGGATGTTCCTTAACCTTTCAAGACCCATATCAGCAAGCATCTGCTGGATTGTCCTTGAGCAATACACTGTATCCTTACTAGCTCCCGGGTGGTTTTTCTGCTGCTGATTCCGACCTCTGTCCTCACTGAGGACGGAGAGGGGCAGCGAGACAATTTCCCTACAGGGATCAATACGGAATGAGTGTTATTTTTGTAATATTTTCCTATCTATTTAAATGTCAACACTTATATGGTGGATATTTCATTTTGGTATATGACTGAGGTTACATCTGAACATGCGGGATGTCACTTTACCCTTCAATATTGCCAACAGCCATCCAGAGGCGGTGTCACATTGCGAAACCCACTTCAGCTGAACTGAATTTGTTGTTTAACTCTCTAAATTCCTCTTCTGTGAATAATTATACCAAAACCCAAACGTCATTGTGTAATGCAGTTTGTCATTAAGCAAAGTTAGGTGCGCTTTGCAGTTCATGCATCACCTCTAAATAACTGTTACAAACTGTTCCTAGCTAGCTTGAGCTGTACTGTGCTAGTCTGTTTAAATCCAATTTGGAACTGTAGCGAGCAGGATAACAGTCACCTAAAAATAGTCTGTAGCTGTATAGCTGAAGGTTTTTGGCTGATACTGACATTAAGTGGGAAAAAGATACTCCAAAATTTTCTTTCTGAACTGCTCACAGAGCGTTTATATTCATTACTGTCAAAATTATGCTGTCAATGTGACAAAAAGTATCCTCAGATCTTGGGTTTTCAAGTAAACTTAAAGGAGAAACGTTTGTGTCTAAATGGACAAAACATTCAGTTCTCCCCCCCCACTTTACTGCAGCTCTTTGTAGTGAGGGAGAAAGCCATGTTGAGAAAGAAAAGAGTGCATGGTGAATCTATTATTCCAGGAGACTTCAAATCTTTTGCTCGGGGCAAATGTGACTTTGCAAAAGCCTGTTTTGAGAAAGGCTGGCGATTCTGTGCTATTTTTAGTTTCTATCTCCCCTCCTCCATCTACCTCCTCCTCCTCTCCTGCCCTCCTCTTCCTCTCCTCTCCACCTCTGTCCATCCCTTTATTATTCTGAGGAGGGCTCCTCTCACTGCTGAAACACCCCTGTGCACACAGGTATTACTGAGGCCTCACAGTTCACCTCAACACCCCCATGTGTGTGTGTGTGTGTGTGTGTGTGTGTGTGTGTGTGTGTGTGTGTGTCAGAGTCGCTCAGAAACGGAGCAAGAGAGATGGAGTGATTCAGCTTGACAGACAGGTTTTGTAATACAGTACTTCAAATTATATTCCCTCTACACCAACCTGCTCAAGCCACTTATTCACAGCTGCTCTTGGTCTAATGAAGGTTACAGTCTGGGTTCATGAGTTTAATCCCTAAAATGGTCAACTAGTGTCCAGTACGAGAAACATATCCTTTCAAAAACGTCTTTCAGCGAGGCAATATTCCAATACAAAAAACAAAAATGTCAACCTCCTGGTGGCTGTGGAGGGAAGGTCAAAGGATCACCAAAGTCAGTATGGTTCATCTTCTGGGGAGCATGCATGTACATGTTTCAGTCTGGACCAAAGTAATTGAGTAGTGTGCTTTGGTTCATTTTATTTTCCTCAACATTTCACATGGTCTCATGACTTTTGTTGTTGCCTACCCTGTGTTATTTCTCACAGTGATTCTAAGAACATTTTTAAACACAACACGTAATGCTTCTAAATGAACTGATTTGGCTCTGCTTTTGTAAAATTCTGCCGCATATGAAACTGACTGTCAGGTGATTCCTCCTGACCCCTTGTCCACTCCCAAAGCTTGGGTTTCTGGAACTGAGCCTAATGCCCGGTGCTCAGCTCCCTGACACGTTGTAACAGTTGTAAAGTCCAACAGGAATCCTGTGAGAGCCATTTTCTTTTCCAGCTCAATATACTACGCCATAAACAGGACAGTGTTCGGTGACAGCAGGCTTGTACGGGGGTCAGAGCAGGACAGTAGTCGTGATTAATTAATGGATTGCTTTAGTAAAAGAGGAAAAAAGAGAAAAGAAAAATCCCCTCTCATATTCAACCTTGCCTCATACATCAAAAATGTCTGTCACACATTGTTGATTAATGATTTAATCATCAAATATATTAAATTTCACTCAGCCCTGCTGGGGACACAAGTGTATGACATCACTGATGGTGGTTGGTAGTTTAATTAAAGTTAAATATTCATGAACTGAATGTATTATTTATTTATTTATTATGTATTTACTAACTTGGAAAATGGAAAATATGAGGATAGAAAATTCAATACTTATTGGGTTTCTCTTCATGGAAGGTATATTAAACTTTAGGGCCAATTTTGTATAAGACCAAACGTCATGTAGAGTAAAGTGGGCTGTTCAATCTCTTTTTGGAGGCGATGGGGGTGGCGGTGTAGAGTAATTGTTATTGAGGAGCCGTGTGAGGGAGTGTGATTACTGGTGTGGGAGTTGTATAGAGGAGCGAGGAGGTGGGAGGCAGGGTGCAGGTGCGCTGATGTATTGGTCAAGCCCTGCTGCTTCCTAACCCAGGACCCCTGCCATCCGCGACACCTGAGCCAGCCAACACTACCTCTCTCTGCGGCACCACCGCACCATCCCTTTCCTCCCTAATTTCCTCCCTGTTATTTTGCTCACAGCTATCTTCAGCTCTGTCCAACAAGGTGACACACTGCACTCCTCTGTATGTATTCTTAATATGTAATTAATGTCAGAAAGTGACAGACTGTGACTTTAAAGCGGTTCAGCTGAACAACTGTGGTAAATGGTACATGGTAAAATGTAGTGTAATAGTGGCAAGTACAGACGAGTCACAAAGTCAGCAAATTGACCATCAACACTGCAATACCTACCTTGAGTTTCCTAACATTGCCCCCCCCCCCAACATCTTCAACACCTCTATTGGTCCATGAGTTGTGCAGCATCTGTCCTTGTTCAATCAATCCATCCATCCCTCCCCAACACTCATTTACAGCCTCTCAGTCGATCTGTCTCCTTCTGTTTGCTGTCCTTGGTCTCTTTCTCTGACTCACTTTCCACTCATCTCTCTCCTCTACTCTCTCTTTTTATCTAATCCCTCTCCACATGCACTGCTGCACTGGCTCCAGCCTTCTTAGCAGAAGAGCAAAAA
>NTHP01000143.1:831569-846471 GCA_003416845.1 Oplegnathus fasciatus
GGGGGAGCAGTGGATGAGAAAGAGAGGTGATTGAGGACAGGCAGAGATGGGGGGACAGAGTGGTGAAGGAACTGCAGAGCAACGCGGTGGCACTCAGAGTGGCTCCCTGCCAGCTGACCACAGCTCTGAGTCTATTTCATCCACCAGTGCCGACTTTGGGAAGAGTAATGAGTGTGTTTACATGCATACCGTACTCTGGCAAGTAGTTCTTATTCTGATTAAGTTCTCATTTTCAATAAACAGTTTGTAAGGTTGTAATAGGGCTCACTCATAGCGATAAACCCAGAAAGAAGTATCACCTAACTCTGCAGTTCCTCTCAGCTCTATGGAGCATTTTAGTGTCTTGCAGCTATTTTTTTTTTGTTTTGTTTAACTGCCAGCAACTTTACTATTTTGGTTCACTCTCACCACCCTTATAAATATTCCAGACATGGCACGCAGCTGTTTCCGGTGAAAAAGACCTGATCAACCCAGCTCCACACGCCAGAGAAAGTAAGCAGCTAGCTGGTGAACACAGCATAGCATGGGGCATCGAGCAGCTAATAAGACAGATATTTCCCTCAAGAGCTGTTGGAGAGTGAATATTGGACTTACATTCATCAGGTGGCCAGAAGCACGACTCCAAATGAATGATAATGTTATTCTGTAAATGCTGGATGTGGAAATAGGTTTGTTAACATGTTCAACGTATCAACTTTATAAGGTGATAATATGTCACTGTTGTGTTCACAGCTTGTTGTGTTGCCACCAAATGGCCAACAAGTCCATCAATGCAGGTAAAAAATGAATCACTTATGACAGACTTTGGCACTTGTCCAGTGTGTTTGAAAATCATTTATAACTCAATTATAATTGGAAATTAATTATATCTGAAGCTTACAAGTCCAATGAAAATCACAAATGCTGTGCAGAACCAAATTTGTTTTTAGTTAATATTATTTTTTCTAGTCTGATTACTTTTGCACATGTGTGATTACAGATATTGGTTTTCTGAAATGAGATTATTGTAGCCCCAGTATGACATGTAATCAATTTCCTACCAAACCTTTGTTGGCAGAAGCAGGTCTCAGCTGTCCTAGCCAGCGTCTGCCCTTCAGTGCCTACTGATGCCCAGCCAAGCCTCGCACCAGCCCGTCCTCCCCTCGGGTCCGTTCTGCTGATGGCAATGCCGGCTAATATCTGCTTATCTCGCTCCCACACTGCGCTCTGACACGGGGACTATTGGTAATATCTGGCCGGGAGATGCCGAGTCAGGAGAAATGGAAGCCATGGGGGAGAAAGAGGGCTGGCAATATGAGAGAGTCATCCAGAGAGGAGGAAGAAAATGCTGCCTGTCACAAAAGAGGAGAGACTGGTGGAGAGAGAGAGTGGCGTGGCATTTTGTACTGAGCTCTTGGCCAATACTATGCGTTTCTTCCTATTCATGAGATGTCTATCTTTTGGAAAAAAAGTGGCACCTATTATCACACAAGGATTAACCGCACAATGTGGAAACATATTGTATTTTTGATGGAAAGTGAGTAATTGAGGTCGATGTTTGACCAAAATAACACCACAGACAGTATTCTCGATAATCGATACTTTTCAGAAAGCCGATACAAGAGTCAGAGATTTGGCTGCATCGAAACACAACACATCACATATGGCTAATGCTACTTCCAACTGGCCACAGCTCCTCCCGGTTACTGAAGCCATGTACTGTTCTATTTACAGGGAAATACCAAATTCAGAAGGATAACACTAATCCTGGAGCTGAGGTAAACAATACCCAGTCTGCTGCATTTTAGTGACTAACTGGCTAAAAAGTTATCCAGTGTATCACTTCTTTCTTTTTGATTTCTGAATCAGTATTTGTAATAGAAGTTGAGGAAATAATTCATTTCTTTTAGTCACACTTTCATTATTAAAGAAGTAAAAATAGCAAATCCTAATCGTAGTTGAATCAAATCGTATTAAATCACGTAGATTGATACGTATTGAATTGTCTGAGAGGGAGAGATAAACACCTCTGTTTTCTATCTCTATATATTTCAGATGAATTAAACCTCAGGAAATGTCTTGTAACCAGTTAAATTATTCTGCTTCCGGACGTGTGTTTTGCCGTCCACATTTCAGATGTTCTTTAGTGTTTCAAATAGTTCTGGTATTGTGCTTATTGACTGCTGTTTCCCTGGTTGGAAAAAAAGACAGAGCCAATCGGAGCTTTGTCAGAGGAATTAAGAAAATGACAACAGCAAAATGTTTCAAGTCTGGATGAGACTGCCGCTGCTATACAGGTTCTTTTTAGTCCACTATAACAACCCTTAAATCAGCATTTCTTCAATCGACATGGCAAACTTTGTTAACTACTCCTGGCAACCGATAGAATAAATAATAAAGTAAAAAGAAAGGAATCTGCACACTTTATTCTTTATTTTGACTGCAATTGGCTTGTTTTTAAGGTACTGGATTAAGTTACTTGTTATTGGTTGTGTTCAAGTTTTCAGTGACAAATACAGAGAGTGAAGTAAGCCAAAATGCAGCCTAAGTGACAAGTCTTGGTGTACGCATACTGATATTTAACCATCCTCATCAGATTTTCATGAGAATCCACTCCCTCTCCATCCTTCACTATTCCCAGGACGGCCCTGGACAACCCAGAGCTTGTTAACAATAAGTTCACCACTGGTATCTCTGAGCGCCCTTCAACCTGAAGAGCCAAACCTCTGCCCACCAGCCACTCCAGCTCCTCTTCACAGGTCCTCAACACCGGTCCGCTGTGGCCGAGGGGCTGCTAGAGTTGTCATTATCATCTTTACGCGAGGAGGTAAACGCCTGCTACTTCCTAATCAACCGGGGCCATCTTGACTCCAAGCCTCTCTAACTCTTTTCTCAACCACTTGTGGGCTGACAGGTTTGGCGTGAAGAGCAAGGTAAGAGGTAAGAGTGTGTGTGTGTGTTTTGGGAGGTGTAGTATTTGCGCTGGTCTTTGTGCAGGTACCTCTCACCATAAATGTGTCTATGCTGATGTGTATGCAACCCGTTCCACCATGCGCATTAGGATTTGTGAGGTTTTCTGTGTCTGTTTGTGCACGTGCCTGGATATGTGTGTCTTGTACGTGTGTGTTCACACACCCTCCAGGGCCCCCCAGCACCTCTCTTAAGTGTGTGCCAGAGCTGAGCACCACAGAGCTCTGCTTCAGTTAATGAAGACTGGCAGAGCTAGTTCCATTTGGGCCACCATGAGAGCACTCCAGTCGCCACACCGCAGTTTGGAGACATCTGTTTTATGTGGCCCATTTTTAATCAACATTTTTCAAAGTCAAACATACCCATGCACATGGATACTGCCAAGAAGACATAACACACACTTTGCTTTTTGTGTCCTCAGTTCAAATTTGTGTGTGCTTTGTCCTTACATAACTGCCTCCTCCAGAGTTCTCTATATCCGCAAGCTATGTGATCGATTGTGAGGTTATTGTTGGAGCGACCAGCATTTGGTCTCCCAGGCGCCGCAGTGACGATGACCCGGAGGAGTCGGCTCATCCAAAGCTCATAAAAAAAGCACACTGCCCAATTACTTTAATAGAGCGGAGCCACAACAAGCCTTGCAACTCGTAAAGAAACGGGACAATTAATATCAGTGATAATAAAAGTGTAATGAAGAAGCAGGCCCACCTGATGAGATGGACCATAATGTACCAATTTCTTTTTTGTGTGTGCCAATTCATAAGACAGTTAAAGCTATTTTTAAGGTGAGGAATGGGAGAAATTCACACAAAGTCATGGTTGCTTATTCCCTCACTTATTTACAGGACAGCGCCATACTGCAGCGTCTAATTTCCAAGCTCGCAGTGCATGACAATCAAGCTTTGATGCTAAGCTGTATCAGACTGTTCAACAGCTACACTGTGCTTACAGACCTGACGTTCAAAATCTACAGTGTGTATGACCTGCTGTTCCACTACACCGACATTAAAAAATGCTCTCCCCTGCAGTACTTTCTCCAACATCAGTATAACAAACAGCAGTGCTCCGTGTTATCAGAAATGTGTTCCACGTTCAATGTGTTCCACTTCAGCAGAAAGGGGAAGCACTCCCTTAATGCATTCAATGTGGCCTTTCACATTCTGTACATGCACTCCACTTGATGTCTCTATTTATTTTTTGATAACATTTACATTACCTGCTCACTTTGCAACATTTGCTGTTACACCGCAATCTCACTATAGTTTGTCTCTCCATTAAATGTGTTGATGCACTTTAGCTAGAAAAAAAAAATAATAAGAGACGCCATTGCCAAAGCAATTTCACCACCCTATATCACAGTTTCACTTCTCTTCTTTTCTCTTCTCTTAAAATACCTCGATGCTAAATTGTCTTCTGGGAAATTAATAGGTTAAAAAATACACCCAATACTTTGTCACAAGTGAGATTGTAGAACTGACAAAATTATTATTCCAATTACACAATTGGACAGAATTGAGTTGAGTACTGGGTGTTGAAATGGCTGTGCCTCCTGATATTTCATAAACAATTGTTGTTACTAGGGATAATGCTTTGTGTTCAGACCGAGCGTGACACTCATCTCTCCCTCATACACCTCGCTTTCACTTCCTCCCTCTTATCACTCTCCAGTCAATCTCAACCTGGCACAATCACATTGTTTTGTACCCCAGCAGTTCCCTAGAGACGGCCCACTATGTGGTCCCTTAGATGGCTTAATTGATCCACAGATTGGCACAAGTAATGAGTCTAATTGCATGAACCCCATTGGCCGACGGCATCATCAGCTCCCTATCGACCGGCCCGGCCCTTCCCTCTAGCTGCCTCTGTGGGCGAAAAAATTGCAAATTCTCGACTGGCTGACGTGCTCAGGCTGGGAGGGATAATTTAGAGACGAATTAAGCTTTGTCATTTTTCCAGAAAATCAGGAGAGGCGGATAGGGGGCAGATAACAGCATCCTTCTTGGCAGTCGCTGGACTAACAGATGACACATGTGTTTTCATGTTACTTACACATAAACGAGGGTGCAGTAGAGTTCAACATGCAGCATTATCACTAGGGTGACATCTGCCACATGTTCTCGTTGTCCCTCTGTCATCCAGCACCCTTTGACCTGACAGTATACATCATGTGCTGGCACAGCAGGCCTGCATACCGTGTACTTTAAATGTGGACATTACGTAATTAAATAACAAACTGAGGAGTAAAATGGTGATGTTCTGTACACTGTTATATACTATATAGTATCAACTGCCATGGCCAAATGTATACCAAATGTATACCATTGATATAACTACAGAGAACACTTTTTTTTAAATAATTGTCCAATTTTAATAATATGTGTTTCTGTTTTGTTTTGTCTTTTTGTCATGTCTGGTTGTGTTACCTTGTTTTTGCCCTGCAAAGCTATTTCTGTTTCTTGAAAAGTTGTGTATATATTTTTTTTTTTTTGACAATCATGGTGCATCATTTTCTCTCTTCTAGTTTCTATGAAGAGACTAAACACATATTTATCATTCCATCTTCTGACATTCTAAGAAAGTCTAAAAGCTTTAGTTGTTGGAAGAACGGTGCTCTCTTTCTCTTATTCAAACAAAGTGCTCATCCTGGGTTCCCTATGTAAAATAGCAGAGTCACCATAAGAGAAGATTAAAAGCTGAATATCAATGGGATTTCGGAAGTTCAGCCATTAACATGTATTACCAACTTTAACTACTACCCACCAGAGACAGGGTGAGGTGTTACATTGCGTAACTCTACAGCTCCAATAACTCTTAGCCAACTTGGAGTGCTAATATTCAGAAAAAGGAGCAAGATATGTAAATTCTGACACTGTACTTTTGGGGGAAATGACCAGTGACATTTAACAATTTAACTCTTAGCCAAACCCTTACTGCAATATCTGGATCTAAAGCTCAAGGTGCTGCAAAGTAACACGTTTAAAAAAAATGCTTTCAGCTCATCTCTAATATTTTAAGCGAAAGCACAATGATCAAAGCCACACTGAGTATAACGATACATCTATTTCACTGCAAATATATTTAATCACAGCTTCTTTCATGTTTACTGCTTCTTCCTTCACTACGATGTAATCACTCACTGCAATTTAGTATGTGACTTGAATTGTCTCTGTGCTCTCTGACTGCTCAAATCACTCCCACTCATGTTTGGGTGGCAGCTTCTACTACTTTAATTTCTAAATATATCATCAGAGAAATAGATGTTATTCCATCCCTCTCAGCTTGTGCTACTGTATGCACTTTTGCTGCATTCAAGCGGTGCGGTTTACCTGCTGGCTATATCTGACAGAGGCACAACCCACTCAAATCCAAACCAAAACAACAAACTTAGCTTCGGTGTGCATTTCTAACATTTAAAGCCATTTTCTAAACAGCTTGTACCAACACATCCTATCTTACTCCTCTTATGCTACCTCAGACTGAGATGTTCTTGCAATAGGTTCAGGCAACAAAGCAGCTTTTTAGAAACAATCTTGCAAGCAAAGGTTAAAAATCCTAATGACACCCATGATATTGCCAAAGGTAGCCAAGCCCAATGCCACCCATCATTTCATACCCAATATTACTGGTATACAGGCTATTCTTAATGGTTGTTCTGAATGATTATTATTGTAATAACAGCACATAACCATTGGTTGCTACCTGTCCCATGACCAGAACTAAACTTTAACATCCGTAACAATGGTTTTATGCCCCATTTCAATAAAACAGCTGTATATAGTTAACAAAGAGTGTTATATGAGAGACCAGGCCATGCTTGTGAAAGCAACTCCCGTAAAACATTTCAGTAATGTTATGTTTGTTTGACCGTTGGTTTATAGTCCTCTCCAGGTCTTCTATTTATCAGTTTTACAAAATAAGAGCCCTAAATTTATAGATTCAGCATGGCAGATAGAAGGTTGTGTTTGCAATATGGACCCACTCAAGGGCAATGCTGGAGTCAGGCTGTAAACCACAGTGCTGCGTGAGTGTGTGTAAGCGCTGGTGTGCTGTACCGCACACAGAACTCGTAAACAACAAGCCAACACAGGACCAGACAGGATCCCAATCAAATCAATGCAGGTTCAACGTCTATTGCCCCTGTGTGTGTGTGTGTGTGTGTGTGTGTGTGTGTGTGTGTAAGCGAGCCAGATCACTGGATCAATCCACAGGGGAAAGAGGTTGACAGAATAATGACCTGTCCTCTGTTTTCATCAGCCTCTCCCTCTCTTTCTCTCTGTATCCATTTTCTCTGCTTTCTTGCATTTCCCCCTCTAGCTCTCCCTTTCTTCTCATATACACATTGCCTTCTTCATTCATCCCTCCCTTATTCATCTTTTTTTTCTCTTCCTGTCACACTGGACCAGGAATAACTCCTCTCTATTGCCTCTAATCTCACATACTTCCCCTTCGTTCCATCTTTTCTTCATCTTACTGCCATCCACAGTAATCCTCCATTTCTCTTTTGTTGCCAATCGCCTTTTTTTCCCCCCTTTTTATAAAATTCTCTTTTCAAGCGACCCCCTCCACCCCAGCCCCAGCCCCAATAACTCAAACAGTCCTTTCTTTGATGCATCATTCATGGTTTTGTTCCCTAATGCACTCGCTATCTCTTTCACAGCCACACTATCAAATCTTCATCATTGGCTTTTATCTAGCGTTCCAGCTTTCCCCTTCTCCCCCCTTTGTAATGTCTTGTCTTGGTTTCTCTTGCTGCTGCTGCCGCTGCTGCTGCTGCTGCTTCTTGCCCCTTTCTATTTCTATCCATGCAGCAAAGCGCAGTCTCTCACTTCATCCCTGCTCTTTCAACCCTTTCTTTTATGCTCCCTCCCTCCTATCTCCCTCATTCCCTTTTCCATCACTTTCACTTCTCTCTTCCATTTCTTCCTCCTTCAGCCACCGACCCACCTCACCCCCCGCCGCCCCACCCTCTGAATCTCACATGTCCCTCCGTTTTCTACCCTTCTCTCCCTTTCTGTCCGTCTGTCATTCCCTGAGGTGAGTGACTGAGTGCTAATGCCCAGGTCTCTGTAATGGGATAATCCTTTACATCAGAGCGGCAGCATCAGTCAGGCTACACGTCACTCTCTAAAAGCCAACCCTATCATTGAAATAGAACTCTAATCTCCACATCACACGGCATTCATGCGCCAGGATGTACACACACGTAGGTGTATACTGACCGGATGTCTCATCATCAAGGCCCAGCCGCGCTTCAGATCCCATTTTGTTTCTTATCGGCAGAGTGCCACTATCACGGAGAATGTTCCCGCGCTGCCTTTACCTGCAGATAAACATGTAGCCTAAAGGATGTTTATCTTCCCTGAACAGCAGTTAAGAAGCATATATGTTGTGTGGCATGATGGAGAAAAATGTATAGACTGCAAAGGGTAGATATCCAGCCTGAGGCTATTAAACTAGTGTCACAACAGTCTTTAAGTGCAAGATAAATGTATTTATGACATTGCGCGTGCAGATACAATCATATGATTTTGCTGCCTTGCACTTGCGGTTTTTCTGCAATGTCAATGTGAAGTGCTCGGAACACCACTGCACCTATACATGCTAGTATGTGCGTGCACACATACACACACACACACACAAGTCTGTTCCTGCCAGAGCTGAAACATCTGGGCTCCCGAATGGCAGGATCGTCTGGGGAGCGTCGATGTGTTGCTTTGACTGTCCGTGTCCACCTGTGCCCAGAAATAGCTTGAAAAACACAATCTCTCAGCAACACCTGCTTTGGCCCTTACATAACTGTAAGTGGAGACCACACAGAAACGAGCAGCTAGTATGCAGGAAGAAGAGGAGAAGTTGGATCGGGAAGTTAGGGAGAGCCTGAGCCTCTGTCTGTGAGTGTGTTTATGAGTGTGTGCATGAGCTGAATGAAAAGAGAAGCTAGTACTGCATACAGCTAACAATTACTCGTTGTTTTGAGCCTTTCTACCATCTGATGAAACAGTTCTTGGCGTTGCCTAATTTTTGTTTGACGTCACTGCATTTTCTGACCTATCAAACGCTATGGTTATGGTTTGGTTAAGTTCAGGCAACAACAACTACTTGGTTAAGGTTAGGCAAAGATAGTAATCACGGTTAAAAGAAGCAAGCTGATTCTGATTATTAAATAAATATACAACCACATAGAGGGGGAGAAAATGAGATAGAAAGGTGACAGTAGTAAAGACAACAAACCTGAATGCACACAGACAACCAGAAGCAACTTGTGTCGTTGCGTTATCACACTTCGCCTCACATCAGGTAGAAGCCCTGACGTGTATCTGTTTTGATAGAGCAGGGTACTTAGGGCGACCTTTCAGAAGAAAACTAATACTCTCCTTGACGACAAAGGTACCGAGGCGTAATGCCAGTGAACTCGTCAGTGTGCCTCACGCAAGAGATCGGCAAGCCAGCCATTGATGTGACATTTATGACACAAAGCGATAAACAGACGCAGCACTCAAATTATAAGCCATTGAGAGGAGATTGTGTTTATGGTATGTGATATCTGTGTATGTGTATGCACATATGTAAAGGTGTGTGCGCATATGGTGCTACAGTGTGTATATGTGTTACTTTGAATGCAATCATGCATACGTGTGCCCATGTGTGTGTATGGTAATTTGATCATATAATACTTACAGAAATGCTCGAGTGAGTTTAATGTGTTCAGACTGGGTGCGAGCATGCTTGGTGTGTCTGCATAAATTTACTGTACATTTCTTTGTCACAACTTCTCAAATGATCTTGCATAATGCAATTCTGTGTGTACATGTTGTGTGCACACAGCGGCGTGTGTATTCACAAAAAGCTTACTATGCATGCTCCCAAAAGGCAGCCTAGTGGAAATGCTGAGTATGTACAAGCACTTTGAAAATGTTGGAAGTGCGTGTGAGCATGCCATTACAACATGCAGGTGTGTGCACAAAGCAGTTAGTTCTAATTTTAAGCCACAGAGTATGTGTGAATGGTATGGAAGTTACAGAGAGCGTTTGTTTCACACATACATACATGTGCACAAATGTAAATCCTACCCATTCATATTACAAATTCAGAGCTCAAATTTCAAATCTATTTGTCCTTCATTCTTTCTCCTTGCATTTATCTCTCCAAGACACTTTCTTATGTTTCCCAATGCAGAGTACCTGTTTATATGTGGATGGTGCTTTGCTTGTCGTCCATAATGGGACGCGAAGAGCCGACAATAGTCCTGCGCCACGGCAGCTACTCCATCACAGACACAGACAGACAAGTGAATGATGATCCCTGCTTTGTGCCAGGGTCTGTACCCATCATGCATCAGTTCGAGATAACATGATAGACTGGATGTTGGTTCCAATTTAGTGTGTTGTTGTTCAACACAAGCAGCGCTGGCAGCAGGGAGGTAGCGGAGGCTAAATCTACCTAAACCGCCATTTGGGCTGAAATACAGTGACTTTAACTTTAAACTTTAAAAGCAAAAAAAAGGGAAATGAAATTCACACATAGATAGGACTAAATAAAACATAACCAAAGGTGAAATAAATATCAAATGCTACTGTAACTAGGTGGTTTCAAACGCTTTGAGGATGGATATTCTCAAATGTATTGGGGGAAAGGAAACTACAGAGATATGAGACTGCAATGAAAAAAGCCCTTAACCCTGGTCTGATGCTGGGTACTTACAGCTGTAGTTTCGAGGCTGGCGTCAGCTGAACAGAGTTTTATGATGATGACTGACTGCAAGTCATAATTTACCACCACTTCACTGCTTCTAGGTTGGGGATAAAGGTGGGGATTAAGTTACAGTAGACGGAAGGGGAGGGTTTTTAAAGAATCATGCGTCATGAAGTCTTCACACAAGGTACTCCATTGCTCTTATATGCAGACAAGCTCTTTATATGCATCTGCTAGCAGTGTAATAGTACAAAGGTCCAATATGTATGGTGTTTCAAAGGTCACAGTTCAGTATGTTTTCTTTACAGAGAACATGTCCTCAACTTCTTAAATTTTCCAGTGATGTATAAACAATGTTGTTCCATCTTAATGCCTTGTCAGTTAATATATTCTTATCAATCAAATTTTTCAAGAGTGATTCATCTTTCACATCCCTATTCAACGCACTTTCCGTCTGATCCACTACTCCTTGTCCAGTTTTGTTGTAATGTACTCTGAAACTATAATAGTCTAAAATCTAAGTGATTTAAATGATTTGGGAGCATCTTCAAACTCATTTGTGTTCGCCATGCTGCTACCTTTACAGGCTGACTGCTATAGAATTGTTCAACTAATACATAACATGACATACACTGTAATGAAACTGTGTTGGACTAATAAAACTATACTTTTTTCGCTTCGAACTGCAACAAGTTACATAGCAAACTAAAGGTTGTGATGTGAATGCTTTGGGAGGGGTACATGCACCATTAGAGCCCTAGCATCTGTAAGTCTGCAGGGTTATACACTGGTGAATATGTAGAATATTGTATTTTCATGGAAATTGAGATTACACAGATGATGAAAATGCTGGATGTAAATAGGATGAAGCTTATTGTTCTAGTAAATAATAACTGTAAATAAGATTATTTATACAGTATAAGATTATGCACAACATGGTGACTGAAGGGCTTACAGGTATGCTAATCTCTGTAGACCCAGAGATAAAGTTGGGGTGGTGTTTAATATTGCACCCCCTCCTCCCCCACCCAGCCCCATGTGAATAGTGTTATCACTGACCTTGACTTGTAGAACCCTTGGGAACTGTTTTACTCTAATGCGCAAAACCACAACGTTGAACTTGTTCTCTGCTCAGCTCTGACTCTAAATCCCTGTCTGTCGTGACTGACCTTGAAGTGTGGCTTTGACAGGAGTAAATGTAATAGCATTATAACTGTTGTACAGAAAAGACTCGCGAGCTAGAGAGGGCACTTGGCAGATCAGATTATTCCCTAAAACATATTTACTCTTTTGCTGCAGTGACAGCTATAGTGAAATATGCCAGAGGCTAGTAAACCTGCATGTGTCTGTCCTTGCGTGGGTGAATGTACATGACAGGCTGAGCCATGAGAGCCACTTACAATAGGCATACAGGAGTCAGTAGCCCTGCAATGTACAACACAATGTGGTCAAACAACAAAGAGGACAGCTCATTTCCACAGACCTTCAGGCTCTCAAACTCCCCCAGATATGAACAACAGGTGATAAAAGCCACTGCTGTGCCTCATTCTCATAATGTGCTCAAAAAATACATGTATACACACATTTTGACATTTCCCATTACACACACAAAAAGATGGCTATATATACTGTATACAGACAGATAGTCAGACGCCCCATGGCAGACCCCATGAGTTGGATCTCTCAAGTCACCCATGGCAATAACATCTTCTGCATGGCAATAACATCTTCTTCAGGATCTTTTCCCTCAAGCCTTAGTAACAGTAGGCCACCACATGAGCAGAAAGGAATCCATTCACCACACCCCTGGGCATGCTCAGCTCTTCTTAGCCCTGAAGGCATTCTGTACCTTTGAATCTTCACTGTCTTTGCCTTTTTATATTTGCAGAAGGCCACAGGGGATGGCGCTAGCTCCTGTATGTTTTTATTACTACTGTAAGAGCTATCCTTTTAGAAGGAACAGAAGCACCACTTGCCAAGGTTATAAGGAATATCAAACACAACAAACATGCAAAACGGCCATGTAGTATCACTAAAGCCACAAAAACACATCTATATGAGAGCTTCTTTTTTTCCATCTTTCCCACCCTCTGTACACATCTATAATGGCCAACACACAGATGGCCTTGTCACTTCTTATGCTCTCTGTTGGCCTAGGACGGATGCAGGATGCCATGGGCCTCATCCCATACACATGGAGTCTTTTAGTCTTTTCACGTGAAGAGCTTCAACAAAATGGGAGTAATGTGCCCCAAAGTTGACACTATAAGGTCCCATCCCACTCCACACAGGCACTTGTGAAGCCGCTTCTGTAGTGCAGAAAAGATATGATCCCTGACTGGTTTCCCACCCAATCGGTACCTGCCAAAGGTAGTGATGAAGCACCCGGTGTAGCTGGAAGCACCACAGCCAAAGAGCAAACCCAGCTCACTATGGTGGTGGGAAAGTATATTTCCTCTGTGCCACCCACAGAGGAAATCCACCCAGGCGCTTTATTGTGACAAAGTCCTTGTCGCTACACTCTTAACTGAAAATATTTCTCTGCTATATGCATTCGCCTCTGCAGTTTGCCAAAGCATTCTATATTTAACTGACTTCCACAAGCGCACACATAGCTTCTGGCTCAGTTAAAGTTCCCGTCCCTGGCTGTGGCCCTAGCAGGAGACCTGGGGATATGAATGAATCATGTACCAGTGAGCCAAGTCTTTAAATCAAACTATTCACCTACCATGAATTGGACCATAGATAACACATGTTCCTGGTTCAGATCTATTTAGCACCCCAAACACTCCGTTAGGTAAGGATAAAAACTAGACAGGGGGCAAAGGGTGTGACGCACCATAGGGGAAGGCACGGATAAAACATTACAGACATAAGGGAGGGTAAAGAGGATTTAAGTGCAGAGGGAGTGTAGCAAGGGCTGCCGAAAGGATGACAGTCAGGAGATTCAGGGAGAAACATGGAAGACAGGAGGTCCAGTAATAATGAAAGGAATGAGGAGGCTGAATGGAAAAGAAACAATGAAAGAGGTTGTAGTAAAGAATGAAAAGAGGGCAGAACTTGTTAAGGGGGTACAAGCAATGTAAACAGGAAAAAGAGTACACAGGCAGGACAAATGGGAAGAAATAGGCAAGAGAATGTTGAGGAGGTGGTGTCAGTGGGGCCTCCCTCCATAACGATCTCTGAGATCCCCCTAATTGGCCAAATCTCCAAGCAGGCACCCAGTACCCTGCACTGGAGAACAGGTCAGACAGAGAGCAAGAGAGAGACGGAAGGAAGGGGAAAACATTTACAGACACAAGGGAGGTGCCATGAAAAGGTTGAGCTTTGTGAGCCTAATGAATTGGGGGATTGTACAAGAGCAGCATTGACCTCCACCCAACTCCCTGCTCCCTACTTCCCCTAATTCCTCTCTCCATGCTCTCCATGCTCTCCAGCTTCCGCTACCCCATTGTAAATCTATGAGCAGCTGAATCGACTGAAATTTTGAAAAATACATTTGGCTTCAGATGATGACACAACTGAGGCTTCGGGTGGCCCAGGGACCTTGACTGTAACAGTGCGGCCAATGAAAGAATGGCACTGGGTGAGGGGTGTGAGAGACAGAGAAGAGTGCTCTATGAGGGCCTCTCCAGAGGACTAATTTATGAGCACCCTGATCAATGGGTTAATTAAGTGGAGAGAGGAGAAAATGGAGAGGGCAGGGGCTGGCCTGAGTAGCCAGTGGCAAAGAAGAAAGGGGGAGGGATGGAAGGGCAAATGGGTGGAGGTTAGGAGGGTGACAAAAGGGGATGTAGTCAGATTTTGGCAACTGAAAATTTGGAGGATGTGGAGCCAACAGTGAGAGTCAAATTCCCTTGTGTGATTAACTAAATTGACTGGGACCATCCAATAATTCTCTGATGGGAATTTCTTCATGTTAGTGATGATAATGAACTATCGGCTCACCTGCCTGAATCAATACTACTCCACCTCTTCAGATTTGTCAAAGTCTTGCAAAATAAGTTGTCAAGAACGCAATCCATGGGGCAGTCTTTCAGAGACCTTTGGAAAATCAATTCAGACATTTACTTGTCAACAAAATCTCGAAAGGAGCGATACATGTGTCAAGCACACACATACACATCAATCGCACTTACACAACACACACCCTCACGGCTGCTCTGTCTTCCAGAATTTGAAGCACGTTCTCCAGTGAGAGGGATAGAGCTCATCCTTTGCAATGTGTTTATTCCACACAAAAGGAGGGAGAGAAAGAGGC
>NTHP01000143.1:853981-866428 GCA_003416845.1 Oplegnathus fasciatus
AAAAAAAAAACACACCTTCAAAAATGCCCCCCAGACAGCACTACCTCGTTCAATCCAACCGGGCCGGCAGGTGGGACTTCATGACTTGGAGACAATGACAGTGGAGACTGAATACCAAAAATAAAGCTCTACAGCATTACACACCACATACAGCGAAATATAGTACGGTTCCCCATCCGGGCAGGCAGGTGGGCAGGCTCCGTCCTCTCCAGCACAGCAATATATTAGTTAATTTCTCGGCTGACAGTCCGGTTTGCCTCAGGAAGAATGTCTGTTTTTATCGAGGCCTTAATACGACAAAATAACCCCAAAATAACCCGGACGTGTCTGCGGGGTCTTGGCGGATTTGACAGCCGGGAAGTGTCACCTGTGTTGACCAATGGTCGCGGCCACTCAGTTTTTGAGCGTTTCTCCGGGACGTCGTCGATAAATCCTCAATAAATCCCCCCAAGGAGCACTCCGACACCGCCGAGCACCGGTCCAAGTCGCGGTGCGAGCCTCGGCTTCGCTTGAGCTCGTCTCGGTAACGGCGGACACGAGACTGCGCGGTCCTCCGGTAGCCTTGTGAGAAGATGCTGGCTCTGCTGCTGCTGCCGCTGCTGTGTGGATGCCGTGACCGCCTCGGCTAGCTGTCGCGCGCGCGCGCACGTGCGCTCACTCGCAGGCGCGCGCGCTCGTTCCCGGCGTGTGACGCGCGCCGCAGTGTCCTCCCTAGCAAGCTGGTCGCCTTGGCAACGCTTTCCTCTGACCTCAATATGGTTGCTTTTCTACTAAAAAATGTGTTGCGTTCACCTCAGTGCCTGTCGCGATGACAGCATGCTCACGCTCCCTCAGTGGTGGATGTAGGTGTTAATCTGCTCTTTTGAGTAGAGGGTGTTGTAGGGCTGGTCTCCATCTTCTCCTGCAGCGGGATGAGAGAAATTAGTGCTGAGGAGTTTCATTTTTTCGGCATCTCTCTCCTCCTCTCCTCCGCTCGCATCCAGCCGGGCAGATCTGCATCAGCATGACGTCAGAGGACGTTAAAGGGATACTAGCCCGTTTTTTTTTTCACCTCCTCCCCTCATCCATCCCTCCACTCTGCATCTTTCCTTTTCAGCTACCCCTTCACCATTCACCCAACCGACCTTAAGCATCCCTCCATCGATCCTTACCTCAGTCACTCGCGTCCATCTCTCCATCCATCATACTGAGTTTACCCTTTCAAAGCATGTATTCCTCTGTTTGTGCCTGGCTAATCCTTACAGCAGGCTAACCATGTTAATCATCGAGGGATAAATATCACAGCAGTATTTGCATGCCAAATAGGGTATTAAATGAGTTTTATAGTGATACCACAGAAGATAAAAATGATATAATATACTATATGATTAGGATATGCACTCCCTAATCATCGCTGCAAGTCCCCTTTGGAATATTATACAGATTTTTTTTGGGGGGGGTGGGTTGCTGACTTCACCAACTTGCACATTTATTTATTTTATGTTTTACTTTAAGGGATAATAACCATCTAACATCCAGCATGGCTGAGTCCCTGATCTCATCAATGCAGATGGTAATGGCTGTGTGGTGGCAGCACCTGCTCCTCTGGATGCAGGACAGCCACATGTCTGTCTTATTACCAGGGTCATAACACAGCCAAACATCTGCCTCAGTCACTCTCTCACTGCAGAGCCATGTATCCGCAGTTGGCAGGCCGGCGTCTGCCAGGAATTCCCAGCTCATAGGATAAAAGTCTCCCGAAAAAAACTCTGAATTTAGCTCCATCTTTGCTTGTTTTCATGCTCTATCTGCAGCCACTGAAGTATAATGACGCCCATGTGCTTTTAGGCGGCGTCCGGATCTCATTATAGAGAGGATTTACTGCTTAAAATCCATGTGCCAGTGTTCATTCACTTCCTCATATAAACCCCAGGCAGGGAAACAGGCTGCTTCTCCACTCATGTGGGGAGCCAGCCTGTCGTCAATCAGCCAGAACATCATGTCAGCCGGTCGTGCTTTTTACCTTCGGACACATCCAGCTACCTGAGGGACACAGATGAGGCAGAGAGAGAGAGGAAGGGAGAGATCGCTATGGGGTTATGATCCCGGCTATCAAGACAAATCGTCTTTGGTGGTGGATGTACATTCCCCCAGTGATATCCCATCAGGCCAAGGTTAGGAGGTAGAGCTCCTGTGTGTGTGTCTTCATGTACAGGTTTGATGTTGATGTCTTACACTTGATAGACCCTAGCCAAGCATCAGAGTTAATGACCCACCAGGGAGACCTGACAGCTGAGCCCACACCAAGATACACACATTCACACGTGCACACACACACACATACACCTCAATGCCTGTTTCACACGACTCCTTGTGCTTTGTCACTGATTGACTACATTGATACACGATAGCAAACACAGTCCCTTTTGCTCTCCCCTAACACAGACAAAACACACACTATCCCTCCCTACACACACACACACACACACACACTCCCAGTTGTGATATATGTTGTGTTAGAGGTCAGTTTGCAACTATGGAGCCCCAGGGGGAGCTGCTGGTCTATGGAGAATCCCTCTGCAGTGTCTATGTATGTTCTCATGCCTCCAGAACACCATTACCTTGGGTTGTGGATGATTGGCGCCATTCTACGGATAAGTGACCAGTCAAAAGGCCCCAGGGTCCTGGGCCCCTGCAGACACCCACCTCAGGCTATCTTTTTCTATCTCTCGGCTTTCAAAGGAGAACAGCTCTGAAATCAAACAGTTGGAATCCAACACTCTCAAGGGAACGTGTGAAGACTTACATATGCGTACACGCATGCACATAAACGCATACAGTGTCACATATGTACATGCATGTACATACACATGTCCATGCAGCTGTAAGCCACTATCGCACATATACACATGCCCGTGGATTCCATATTCCATTAACAACAGGTTCCGACAACTGCTACATTCTGCGATATTGCAATCAAATAATTTGTTTGCTCGAAGGTGTTTGCAATAATATGTCACTGCAATCTCATAAAGCCATTAACCTTTCTGTCTAAGTCACCCCGAGTATGCAGAAAGCCCATTTTCTCTCCGCCTAATTTACTTTTCCTGCAGCCTGACCTATTGAGCATGCCCACAAATCCCCTCTGTATTTGCAGACTGTGAGAGCCCGCACTGTCACAGAGATTGAAACAGAATATCAAAGACAAACAATTATTTGTTTGTTTGTGACTAATTCCAAGGATGGCAGGACTGCACACACTCACCTGTGCACGCGTACGCACTATACGCATAATTACAGGCCATTATTCCCCAGTGAGAGAGAAGGCCTGCAAAGATGTCAATCCAAATAGCTGAAAAACAACTCCAGCTAGCGGATGCCAGGAGCTTTTAATTCACAAAGCTGTTTTGGGGAAAAGAGACTGGGCTTTAGCACAGTTGGATGCTAGCTTGCCAGGAGAGGCAGAGGAGCTGCACGGCATAAACACACTTTAAATGAAATGTGCTCATTCGCCTCCTGCTCCTGCAGCAGTGATTATCCGCTAACCGCTTCACGCTCATACAGTATGACACTGGAAGTCCGAAATCTCACCCTTCTCCAACTCCCCTCTGTGGCCCTATCTTATCCCCCGTGTTCTCACCCTCACACCTTTAAACCTCTTACACATAGCACCCTGTCTGAATTCCTTACACTGATTTACCCTTCTTCACAGCTAACTTCATCTCTGGTAATCTTTCTCGACTTCCTTGTAGCTTCACATTTATTCTCCCTTCTCTTTCTCTCATCTCTCTTTCTACCTCCCTGCCCGCCACGAGGCACTCGCCCCCCGGGTCGGTAACTGGTGCTCTTCCAACCTTACTCCCACCTCCTTTCCTGCTCCTTACCTCCTGGCACCGTGTTCTGTTTCTTGCACACTCACTTATCACTGTAAGGTTGGATTTATGTTTGAACCCAATGTCATTTATTGGAACATTGTTTTTTTTCTGGGGTGAAGCAGCTACAGAGAATGTGTTGTGTTGATATGCAGTTCAATCTAAATCTAAAAAGAGCTACCACTGTACCACTGTAGCCCACTGTACGCTACCTGTCAGCACCAAACAGCAGAGAGACAAAGTTAGTAGCTGGCTGGTGAACATCTAACATCATCTAGGTGCTAAAGAGACTGATATTTTTCTCAGGAGTCGAGGGAGACCAAAACAGAGCTAAAAGGAAAGTGAATATTGGACCATATCATTAAGTGGACAGAGGGCTCCAAATGAATGCAGATTCAAGAACTGAAAGCTTTTCCTCATCCTCTTTACAAGGCAAGATGGGCATTTTCAGATGTGTCCCAGTATAATTACAGATTGAAGATAATGTTTTTGGTGAATGAAATGGTGATTAATCAAAAAGTGGACACAGCGAGAGGGGAAGTTGGTCTTAATGCTCGGTGGATTAAACCCCCATCTGCTAAATCATTAATAAATTCAAGTCAAGTGAGATCTAAAGGTAAATTTATTCTACAGCACGCACCCTAACCGCAGGTCAAACCTACGTTACATGGCCAAAAAAGAAGTAATAATTGTTAAGATGATGAGCATCTCCTCAGTGAAACCGCTACTTCTCCTGTACACCACACTCACGCTCATTCCCACCTACCTCGTCCACCTCCAGCTCATCTCTCTGCAAATCTCTCCCAGTGGACTCCCAGTGGTTTCGACTCCCTCTTCCACCTCGTCCCATTAATTTACATTCACTCCCATGTTGCAGTGAGCCTGCTCTCTCGCCTCCTTCTTCCCCACTCTCACCTCAGCGAGCATGTGACCCGGTGGGGTTCGTGGCGATTTCTTCATCTGCTCTTGACCATTTCCCAGGCTTGCTCAGAACTCCTCTAACATGCCCAGTTACCATCCCTCTCTGCCTCCCTCCCTCTCTGTTTTCCTATATCTCTACTCCTCAGCAACCCTCTAGCCCCTTGGGGTCGGGGATCGTATCCTTTTTCTCTGATCTGTAGCAGCAGGGAGCCCATCAGATTAGTGCTAAAGTAGCTCAGCTTGCGTTGGTTCCCATCGTATGCCACCCTACCACACACAAATACACATACACACCCCATTAGCTAGAGTGGCATCTGCTTTTAATTGTACCCATCTGAGCGTTGGCATAGTCTCCACATCCATGAATCGGCCAGTGCTAATTGCAGCGCCACATGTCCCAGCGATGCTGGCTGCCACAGTGAGGTATAAAGAAAGAGAGAAAGAGACCTGCACAGTGTGACTTTACATTTTTTATTACTTCCTCTGCCCTGGAAACTAGGTTTATGGCCTTATGATCATATATGCACATGTAGTCATTATTAACATTAATAGGTTCATATGCTGTGTCTGTACTTGTGCCTGTGCCTGTGTGGCGTGTGTGTGTGTGGGACCCTGCTGAGAGAGGAGCTCAGGGCTGATGTATTATTCATGGCAAGGAGAAAGTAAACTCACATAAAGGGAAAATGTGCTTATTTGATGTAAGCACGGAGGATCCCTCCCCTTACTTTAGTGGTGATGGATGATTGCCAGTGTTAAGCTCACACATTCACACACATGCATTCTGTCTTGCAGTCCATTTGTTCTGTATATTCTTGGACTTAACTGACTTATCAACGCATTAACCAGACTTAATTCTCACCCTAGGTCTTAAATTAGGCCTTTAAATAAAAAACAAAACAATTTCCTGCATTCTTCCTATTGAAGAATACAAATAAATTTGCTTTATCATTGGTTTCTATTCTTACGAGGAAATTTGAGCATTACCTCACTCATAAAAGGGTATGGTGGTGAGCTTCCTGTCCTGTCCTGGTTTCATCCTTTAAAGGAAAATTTGAGTTTATTTGAGTTTGTGTCTTATTTTGTAGTTTTTGCCATCATTTTTATTGGTTATGATAATATTCTATTCACCAAAATGTTGAGAGCTGAGAAAATGTTCTGAAGTAACAACCAAAACGCGTCGGTCTAACAATAAAGTTGTTATATACTACAAGTGTCGCTGGAGTTTTGACCTCTTCAGACCCTTTTCCTTCTCCATGCACCTTGGAAGTAGGTGAAGTTGTGCCAGAAACCCTTACTCTGCATCTGAGAAAATGGTGACATTGCTATCACAAAGTCCAAGCAGTGGTCAGACATTCAGACAGGTTGTGAACAAGCCAACAGTTTACCTAAACTATTGTTTGATGTTTGATGTTTGTAATAATCCCTGCTCATGGACAAGTATGGCAGTACAGTTCAGTAGATCAAATTTGAACCAGGAAGTCTGTCTATAAACCGTGATAGATATTCACAATTGACAGTTTAGGTAATAATTTAACCATTGACCTTTCTTCCAAATAAGTAGGTTTCCTTAAAACCTGTATAATCATGCTGGTCTACTCTTGTTTCCTTGTTTTTAGCAATGTCACCGGTTTCCCGGCTCTTTGCACTTAACCAATAGACAGTGTTGGACAGTAATGCATTACTTAGTAACACGTTATACTGTGATCACTTTTTTCAGTCATGGGTAGTGTAAGGGATTGCTGAGTAATATTTAATAATAAGTGAGTAATTACAAGTGATTGATTTCAAGTAACTTGCCCAACACTGCAAATAGGAAGGATAAGCACAACTACAAAAAGTTGTAATAAACCAGAAACATCCATAAAGCGAACACTTTGCATCATGCTTTATCACTGCCTACCACACACACAGGCACCAGTATAAACACTAGTGTGTGAGTTCATTTGTCCTGAGTGTCCGTGTGTGTTTCTGTGTCCACATGCACACTTCATTATGAATAATAAGCAGAACGAGACATCATTTTACAGGTTATTAGGCAGGCTTATCCTGGCCAGACATTTCGCTGACTGTAATTGTTTTTGATATATTCAATTCATCCGCTGCTCACATTTCTTTTGTTTTCGTTGCAGCTTGCTGCCTTGTGAGCAAAGAGAGACGGCATAAGGAGCAGAGCTAAATCAACATAATGAAAGCAGAAAGTGGCTCCTCTGGGAAGAGTATCCAAATGACAGACATCTCAACGACTCTATCACGAGCAACATCATTGTTCCAGATGGATGACGTTCAGCTTAAAGCAATAGTTTGCTTGCGATTTGCAGAACACTTGAACTTTTCAGCATTATTAGATTAGGTGATTAGATGAAACCTTAATGGTCCCCATGGGGGAACTGGGCTTGTTGCAGCAGCAGAGTGGAGGATCTAGATAAGAATTAAACAAATAGAAAGTACTGAAGATAATACTACATGCAATTTGTACAACAGAGCATAATGGCTGGCAGATTACTCTGTGGATTTGCGATGGACATAGAGGGATGGAGCAGTAGCTACCAATTCATTAAAAAGGGTGTAGATGTAAGGAAATAGAAAAGTAGATAAGCTGACCAGTGTGAAGAATGTGTAGTAGAAAAGTTTAAAGCTGTATAAATCAATATTTTTATATAAACATTGGATCAAATGACTATGAAAGTATCAGTCATAATGACGGACCTATAGAAAATGATCACCCTCACACTGCATGTGTACTTATTCTTGTCACCATTGTACTAAGGCTTAAAAACTGTGGACTTATCATTGCAAGGCTTCTTCATGTGCCAACTAGATGAAAGGATCAATAAATGGAGGAGCAGCAGTCTCCCAGCTCCCCCAGAAAAAAAAAAACTGCAACAAAAAAAAATGTCTTCGTAATTTGGCTGAACCGACCCTTTAAACTGGTTTACAATGGGAAAGGGGGCCATGAAATTTTCTTATGCTTCCAAACTAGGACGTGACAAAAAGAGTTTGAGAACTACTGGTCTAGACCTAAAAATATGTAGGCTGCCATCATTCATTTTACCAAACAACGGAGATTCAGTGTCAAGCTAGTTCATAAAAGCTTTTACATCTGCTGTAGGTAAGCTCCACACAATAAAGATCAACAACAAAAAAATCTACAAAATGTACAAGAAAACAAAAACATAACAATACTAGACTGATTGTATGATCTGTAGCAACATACTAAATCTGAGAATTTGATTGATTGCTTAACAATTTTATCTTGAAATTGTTAACACCTCCCTCCCCGGGTATTTGTACTAACATGGAATAACACATTTTCTCCTGCTTTAATAAGACATTCTCAAAACACTGCACTTAGTTTTGTCCTCAAAAGTAAGTGCAACTCTGAAAATATTACTTTCAAAGTATTTGTCTGTCTTCCGCGCCAAACTTGGCAAAAGGTAATTATGTCTTTTCTGCAATTATAGATAACAGCTGTAAAAAAAANNAAAAAAAAAAAATAGCCTTACTGTGCATACAGATTAACTTTATAGTTAAGGCAGACTGTGGGTGCACTCATTTTAAGGTGAGTGTTTAGAAAATGAAAATGAAGAAGAAAAAAAAATAGAAAATATTCTTCCAGAGTAAAACATACGGCTATTAAAATGAACCACAGTGGATAGACGGAGGTGTAGCAGAGCGTTGGTGTCGATGTATGCTTCTTGCACATGATGGGACTGTGCTGGAAATATATAAAAAAAACTTCATTATATCATTTTAGCCTCCATTATGCCGGTTGAGCAGAGCAGCATTAAATGAGGGACCTGCCAGTCACCTATGGAGCTGATTCACTGATGCATGAAGACATTCTATTGTGACAATGTTGCCCCGATACTTCCCTTTGAGAAAGTACAAATAAAACACATCTCCTCTTTGGTTCAACTTCCTGCTTCCCATCTCCAGAGTCTCTCCAGGTACATGACTAATGAGCCCGGAATTATAAAAAACCCTGCCGTGAAGCTGCTGCAAAGGTTTTCTTTCCTCTTCCTCTTTGCTCCCTTTTCTTCCAAACAAAGAAAACTTTGTTGTTGCCTGTAGAAGCCCTGATACCACCATCTACATTTTTCACTGCTAATTCTGGTTGTCCACCGGTGCACTAGACAGCAAGGCTTAACCTCCAATAACCTGTTCTCCTCCTTCCATATCAGATGTTTCAAGAAACCCTCAGAAAAGTCGCACTCCTCTGCTAATTAACTCCTCTGATGGAATTCTGGCTAGAAGGAGATGCTGATCACCTTTTTAGCCGACATTTGCCTTGTGAGAATATTAAAAGCCTCATAATGTTGAATTTATGGACACAAACATCCATCTCTCCCTTCTCCCAGCCTTGAATTTAGCTCCCGGCGTCTGCACGTCCATCAGTGCGGTGCCANNNGGTTATTCAGGTGTTGTTGTAGAAAAACATGCATTCAGAAGGGGACTCATTAGAGGTGTGAAAACAGACTGATGGAGCCAGAAGACGGGAGGAATAAGCAAGGAAAAGTGAATGAGATCGATGACCGGAGCCGTGGCAGCCCGTAGGATGAAGCCACGATGTGACTGGTATACATGTTGTGTGACAGCTTTGATTAAGATGCTCGGCTCTCTGTCCCTCTGTGTCTCACTTTCTGATTCTCACCCAAATATAAACCAGGTAGATGATTCCACCAATCAAAACCAACATGGCAGCCCCACAGCTCACGTGCAATAGGCCTACTTATTTTCCCTTGTTAGAAGATTCATTCTACGGCACAAAATATGAAAGAAATGCACACAATGACAACGTTAAGATGCTACTAGTTAGCGGGTGTAATGTTTACCTTAGTCACTATCTTAGTTTAACTGCTAATAAGTGCTAAACACAAAGTCATTACTTTTGGTCACTAAAATATTGAACAAATTCAAATTTAAAAGATAAGGCTGGTATTAATCTTTAATGTCCCCCTTGTCAACAAAAATGAACATTGCATTTGTCTATTTCTCAATAATTTCCAACTTCTCGACCCTGTCTGTGTCTCTCAGCTCCAAATCCATCTTTTCTAGTGAAATCTTTTAAAATGGGTCACATATCTATAGTTTCATGTTTAAAACCAGCCAACTAATTTCCTAAAACAGCCGGGCACTGCTATGTTTGTAGCAAATGCTACTCACACATTTGTAGCATGTGTCATATTTAGTAGCATCAGTAGTGGATATAAAATAACAACAAAAAACTTGCATCGCGGATCTGGTGAAGTAAAACAAATATTCGTCACTCTCTGCAAATGGATCCAGAGCTTGAAGTGGGCCAGTACTCACNATTACACAGTATTAGCACCACTAAATTTTACTCTTTGGCGTACCGTGACTTTTTCTTGCGCACCGGCACTTCTCACAAGCTGCCGGTGCTCTTTTCTACCCTCTCCATATCAGGTTCTCTGGGCGATTGATAAAAACATACTGCATCACCCAGGCACTAGTACGTGACGCTCACCTGTTCCCGTTCTCGTCTGCCTGCCGGCGACTAGTCTAAGTAACGAGCGTGGGGATGCAGAGGTGCTTCGTTTGTGTGACACATTAAAGTAGAGAGAAAAGAAAGTATCCAGGGATTTCGCCGGGAATACAAGTAACTAAGGGCATCCCGGCCTGATGACTGCGTTGCACCACACACTACAGCTAGTGTACATAGTCAAAGTGTTGGTGTAGTGTTTATTCATTTTAAAAGACCATGATGCTTTGTAAACAGTAAAATAACAACAGTGAAAATAATTCTTAAGTGGTTCGTAAGTGGTTTTTAAGAAGACATTTATTCTTAAGAACGGTTGGTGAATGAGGCCCAATGGAGCTGGATGGCACAGATGAAAAAGATACTATATATTACTGTGGATATACAGATAACACTTGGGATTGATTCATTGTTGGTTTGGGTCTTTTCATGGGATTTGTTGACAATAAGAAAGATAAAGAATATCCCAGTCTAATCCTTTTAATTCAAACTTGAGTATATTCCAATATTAATTTCTAAATGGTAAATAGCTTTAGTCATTTGTCTATAATCAGTGGACACTTGGCAGTGTGTGCAATAAAAGTAGACTGTAAAATCTGAAATTTGCGTCAGAGATGCTTTTTTGAAAAAATACAAGGTACTTGATAAATGCTACTGCGCTCATTTTGGTTCTTGGTTCCCTAATTTGAATATCAGCTCCATGTTATGTGTTCTTGTGTTCACTGACAGAACCTTCACTATTATGATGATGTTGATGTCACATAGTTCTACATTCCGTACACTGTTAACTTGAGGTGCACTTGTAGATTCTCGCTCATTTGGTATCTGAATGCTCAGCTGTCCAAACCCTTTGAAAAGACTTTTTTGTTCACTCGTTCACTGCGCTCAACAAACCTGTTTACTGGTCCTCTATCGTTCGAAACTCGACGTCTCTTAAAAATGGACACCTGCTTCATTTTTGAACAAGTCCGAAAAATGAGACCGTCCTCTTTCTCAGAAGAAGAGAGACATCGCTACCAGGCAGAAGTAAGCAGTGGTGTACAGTAACAAAGTACATTTACTTGAGTACTGTACTTTACTTGAGTATTTGTTTTTTTGGAAACTTATGAATTTTATTCCACTACATTTCAAAGGCAAATATTGTACTTTTGACTCCACTACATTTCTATGAAGGTTGTCGTTACTCGTTACTTTTAAGCAGCTTTGAAGTCAGCTGTTGAATTTTTTTACTTTTCTAGAATGCGATTGGGCACATGAAAAACCAATCACTGTACCCGCTCTCAACTGGGTTTGATGTAAAAGCAGAAATACATCATCCAGCTCTGTGAATTAAACACAAGCAAGACATCCACTTTCAAAGTAAAACGCATCGTTCCACTTTGTTAGCAAAGCGCAAACGACTAACCCGGCGGTGGTCATGGCGATGGCAGATAAACACAGCGATTCCAAACCAGAGCACCCATGGCCATATCTCATATGTGTGAGGGAGGGAAGAGGTGTTTAAATAAAAAATGAAAATGACAATGGCTTCCTTTTTGTTGATTCAATTGCATTTCTATGTTTAAGTTTTTAAAGGTGCTTCTATAGGCTTTTTATAGCACAGTGGTTCTACAAGCAAGTCAGTGCATTCGTTAGATGGTTTCAGAGAGTTACGAGGTTCTGTAAATGCACAAAACAATACAGCAATGCGTTGACATCAAAAAGAAAATGTACTTTTGAATACTCAAGTATTTTTAAAAGCAAGTACTCCAGTACTTTAACTCAAGTAAGAATTTGACTGAGCAACTTTTACTTGTAGTGGAGTAATATTTGACCAGGAGTATCTATACTCTGACTCAAGTACTGGGGTTGTGTACCTTGTCCACCACTGGAAGTAAGTTACTGTAAATGTAAAGGTGCACTGTTCATATTCATGTTACATTGTATAATGTAATTTGTGAGTCAGTTCAAACTGTACTGTACTGAATCTGTGTTGCAGAAAATGATGCTGAGGCAGTTTATGCTCATGAAGCAACAAGGTCAAGTTCCTGATCATTTATCTGTCAGAGACATGAAGACCTGGCTGCTGAGAGGAAGAAGCTTCCTGAAGGAGTGAGTTAAACTGATCACTGGTTTACTGGTTTGCAGCCAGTACACTGATGGAAAACTGACATATTTCATCACTTTCTTTCTTTCTTT
>NTHP01000143.1:876832-912383 GCA_003416845.1 Oplegnathus fasciatus
AAAAAATATATATATATATATATATTTGTTTGGGAGCAAAATCAATGCACAGTGTGAGTCCAATGTCTTTTGTATATTATTGTCACAATAACAATAAACTACCAGCTACAGCAGGCTGACTTAACAGGACTCACCTCCAGCAACCTGAGTCAGCTGTAACACCTGAACACCATCTGCTGCTTTTGAGACAGAGTGAAAACGAGTCAGCAAGCAGGCAGAGAAGTCGAAATAGATCACTGTGAAAAAAAATAGCAAGAGAAAAGCTAGAGAAAGCTAGAGAAAGCTAAAAGTGATGGTAAAAGGCTAAAACATCCAGCTTCTGCCACTCCAAGTGGTTCAAATTCAAACTTGACCAAATACTGAAAAAAAGAGATCAAGCTTAAACATTGACAGTTCCAGGATCACTGGAATTAACATCCAGTTAGATAAAAAAAAAAATTGAAACCAACAACAGACATTTGGAACACGGTGAGGAGTGTCATTGAAGGGACATTGAAGGACTATAGAGGTACATCAGACCAAAAAGGTTGGTGCACTCCAAACAGAATCGAATTTGGTGTGTTATCAGAGGCAGAATGGTGGTTTGCAACCAAAGCGAAGCAAAACATTTGGCCTTGATTGCTAAAATGTTTGGACAGGCTGGTTAACATCCCCCAATACACTGTCATCTGCAACACTGTTATGTGACTGGTTGTAGGCTGTATTTTTTCAGTTTGCATCCATAGAGGTATGTTTGGGCCTTGTTTTGAGGAAGTTGCAATTTGCGCGTGCCTCCGCTATAACCTTGAACCATCTCGGTACAGTGTGGATGCCATCCAGTGAACACACATGGAATGGCAAAGAGTGTACTGCCTTCAGCTTGCTGTGCTGAAAGTTTAGTCTGAGAACACACTAAACTTGATTTAGTTTTGAATATGACAGCCTTACATCTGCAATTTGTTGCTGCAGTAACCTTAGTGATTAAATATACAGACTTAAAAATGTTTCTTGTATGTCTTCTCTGCCTCCCCTCTCTACAGGCTGGTACCCTCCTGATAGCGGGTATGGGGATGTTCTGTGGCTCTCTGTACCACCAGGCTCTGACAGGGGACCCTGGTCTACGCAAGGTGGCTCCCATTGGGGGCGTAGCTATGATCGCTGGCTGGTTGGCCATTATTCTCTGAACTGTACCAGTTCGCATCTCATCCACAGGGCCACAATGTGACACTAAACTGTCAGACTGTTGATGGATGAACCGGAGAGTTATCTGAGACGTTAAAAGTGCTGAGTTATGTCACCCATCTAACTGCTCCCTGTCCTGGGTTGTGGGTGTCAGCAGGAGATAAGGTCACAGCAGGATTATCACTTCTCTGCCATTGCCTGTTTCTGACTGGCGCCCTTTGACTGTTTTGTTTGAGTTAGAATGGATAAGCAAATGAATACAGTATGTCATGCATGCACAGTTTGTTGATCTGATGTTATCAATGGCATGTCAATTTTGTACCTGGCAAAGAAAATCACTAACAAGCTAATAGAAATCTCCAATGCTATACATAAGTTTGTGACTGTGCAATAATGCAGCAGTATACAATATGTTATTGTTTCTTTATTTTTACTATATTTTCTCCTACTGCAGTAAATACAGTTTATATATTTCTGTACATTTATACAGCATTGCTTTGGCAAGTACAGTAAAAATAAAGAAAGGAATATGAAAGGTTTAAAATGACATAAATACTTTTTCTTATTCTATTCATTGTTGGGTTGCCTAATTTTTCCACATGGATGATTTTTATTACCACTCCAAGTGATCAACAAGTACGGTATGTGATCAGGTCCACCCATCCATTTGTTTGATAGCAAGATCAAGACAAAATCTCGACAATTCAACAATATCCATGTTAGCATCAAAGCTTAAAGTTTTTAAAAGGTGTACGCAAAGGAGATTTTTTTTCCTCAAAAGCTACTCAACATGCAGGAATTCATTGAAGATAGGCTGTCACCAATTTATAATCTGTTTGCTGTTATGTAGATTTCTACATTGTGCTTATTCTATTTCTACATATTACAGTGGTGGAAAGCTGCTAAGTGCTGTACCCTGTACAATTTTGAGGTACTTTACCTGAGCATTTATATTTTATGCAACGTATGCTACTTTAGTTTATAAAATATGATAACTTCTTACAGTGTATAATGCCGCTAAAATTGATCAGTGACAACATTAAAATGCTGATTACATGTTAATACATCAATAATAGTAATACATAAAAATTATTTCATCCTGAAAGGGGCCATTCTGCATAGCGAGTATTTTTAGGCAGGCTAGCTGCATGGCTCTAGGGATGGCAATGTCGGTCAATCCAACACAATGGTTCAGACTGAATCTATCGTGAAATTTTGTTCAGACATTCATGGTCCCCAGAGGATGAATCCTATGGATGTTTGGTCATCAGCTTTCCTTCAGCGCCACCTTGAGGTTGACATTTTTGCCTTTTAGTGAAATAGCTCTTCTATTGGATGGGCTGCCATGCTAACTCTAAACTAAAATGATGAACATGGCAAACATCATACCTGCTAAACATCAACAATGTTAGCATTGTTATTGTAAGTATTTTAGCATGCTGAAATTACTACTACTACTTTTCTTTAAGCGAAGGATGCGACTGCTTCTTTTACCACTGGATATTGGACTGTTCAGGTGTTATACAGTGCGCTATATCTGTTTTTGACAAGCCCACTGTCTGTACATTATTGTTTATTTAAATTCCTTCCATTGTAGTTACCATATATGGACAGAAGAAAGTTTGTACTACCCATGCAGCAAGGGCGGATATTTCATTTCATTGTTGGGAGGGGGCAGTAAACATAAAAATTAAAAGTACTGATATAACAGTTAATCATATATTAAATGTATATAGAGGAAACCCTCATTACTACTGCAGTGTTTACTGTGGAAAGTCTGTAACTTCGGCCAAAGGTGATTGGTTAGAGAGGGAAACCCCCCTCAGAGGGTTGCAACTTTTTGATTTTCAAAAAAACAACAGAGTGATGGGTCTGTTGGTCAATAAACCATCTTACATTAGCCGACTGTGCATGTCATTCTCCAGCTCAGTATGTTCTGCTTTTCTCTTCCTTGGAAAATATGTAAGGAAGCTCATTTTCTTCTTCCTCTAAAATTATGCCGTTTACTTGAACTGACTGGATTCTGTAATGCGTGCGTGAGGTGGGGTGCCATACGGTACTCTGCACTGCAGACCACCTCCAGTGCTGATTTGGGTGCATTTATCTGGATCAATGCCTTCTGGGTGGATTTACAGCCGTTGTAATACCGAAATGCAAACCAATCACAATTGACTGACCCCAGTGCAAGTTGAACAGGGGTCCTCAGTGTGTGGTTTTCACTAAAGGAATGGGTAAACCCATAGGATTCACCACCTATGGCAACCAAAGGAAACCATCTCTCTTGCAGTGCTGAATGTCTCCACAGCCTCAAGCATTTGATCCTCTAAGTGGCAGAACACAAAGGAGTTCATTACCCATGGCCTCCCCTTAGCCGGGGCCGTGTTCCAACCACTCCGCATTCAAATTGAAAGTGAAATCCATTGAAACACTAATTTGCCTTCCTGACTGTAGGCCCACGAATGGGGACCTTTAGAAAATAGCTGTATAAATCTCCGGGTCAATTTGCTGGGGTCGGCACATAAGCCGAGGCTCTGCTCAGAAGAGAAGGCGCTATTGACTGAACACGTCGCCAATGAGCTCTTGATCACGACTCATAAAACCCTCATTAGAATTAAGTAGCTATTGGGAAGCATTCTGCTGTTCCAGGACCGAGCAATCACACAGCACAGGAAGCTCCGACACCCAGTCACATATCTCTGACTCACAACTTTAAAGTTTATGGGAGACACCTGACTGAAAAGTTACAGGGTGTTCCGCACTGTCGGATGCATATTTGAGGCGCCATCATCAAATTTTCAGCTAGGTGTTACATTCTTGAAGGGAAAATCATGTGATTCTCCGACAAGATGTGAGCTACAAATTTTGACCAGCTTCTCGCAGCAGTCTTATTTTAGGGCTATTTATTTCTCTCCTCTGCAGCTGACATTTAGATGTGTGGATCCTCTTGCTGCCAGCACAGCACCCCTGTGTTAAAATCCAACTGGATCATGATGTTCTGCTCTGGCAGACCGCATTTAATGTGTGAGCACATGAGAGAGGGAGAAATGAGAAGTGAGATAAAGGGAGACACTTGTGTCTGCCTTAATCTTAATCTCACTATGTATATGAAGAGTGCTCGTCTTTTCTTTACATCATTTTTCTACTCTGTTTACAGTGCCTTTAAAGTACATTTAATGTGGCGTTTTTGATACTGATTTCAAAGTGAAAAAAGATCAAAGTGTCTAAATGAATAAAAAAAGTCTAAATTAATACAAATATAAAACACAAAATACGCATTTGCGTGAATATTCACCCCCTCCAAATCAGTATTTAGTGTTTTCATTCATTTGACCATCTACCCTCACAAGCATGACCAGATTAATCTATTGCAGGGTTGGGAGCATAAATTTTGGCCCCCTGCTACCACACACCCCAAGTTAATTTAGGAATATGCACCATATAAGCACTGTGTAACAAAAATAATTTGGATTAGCATGAAAGTCCATTCTTGACCTTGCAAATATAGTTTGACAAAACAGTCCCAACTCAAGGTCCACTTACTAGGTGTTTTGTGCACACATGTGTCTCTGAGCAGTTGCCAGGTAACCAGGAAGTTACTGCCTGGCCAAGAAATAGTCTGGCACATAACTCCCGTGTAAAAAAGCGAATTGTTATGTTGCGAGTGATTGATTTAACTGTACTTCAAGGGATGCTCAGTGACTCTGAATCAATCCCCTGACTTGTGCTGTTCAATCACTAATTCTCAGAGTTGCTTGGCGTGTCCTTTGCCTTCGTGGTACAGGTTTTGCCCCAATACTGACCCAACAAAAGTTGGACCTTCCAGATACAGGTGTATTGATACTACAATCAACTGGAAGACATTTTGACTTGTCATTGTAGGAAAAGCCAGGTGTCGCTAGTAACATTAATGTTGGCTCTGTTCTATTAAAGTGTTCCAGTAAGCCATGACAGTGTGACAATGAGCCAGCATGCATGACACCAGGACTCTGAAAATGAATGCTTTTCTTACTGTCACATATTAAAAATCTAATGCAAAAAAGGCCTATTGGCTGCACCTGTGATGATTTAGATGTGTCCTATTAAAGGGGTCAGTTATCAGCATCATGTAAGCCACATTAAATCACTTTCATGCAGTGTTTCAAACAATAAAACATGGAAACATCCAAGTGGGGTGAATACTTTTTATATCCACTGTATGTTACTATTTATTCCACAGACCATAAAGCACGATGGTCTGCAGAAGCAAACCCACTGGCAGAAAGTCTGTCAGGGGGTTTTGCCTCTGCGTTAGTCTGTACTGCTGTGAGTGTCAGAGAAAGAAGAAGCATAGATACTAACGGTAGATATTGTTAATTATACCTCCAGGGACTTCCCCTGCACTTCACAAGCTTTCCTCTGCTTTATTTCTCTTACTCTGCAGACGGATTTAATTACATCAGCTCCTTCTGTGGGGGGAACGGCTCCTTGTTCCATTGATTTCTTGGTCTGAGTCTGTTTTGGTCAAAGATGAAGAGAGTGGTTGTGTGAGAGTCATCAGTCATGAACGAGTGAGGTGATAGAGAGCTTATAAGAGCTGATGGGCTGGCTGCGGAAAGACGTGCTTCTCCAGATCCCCTCCTGAAGACCTCAAATGAAACATTCCGGCCGAGGACATCTTGCATGATTACTCACAGCTTCCATCCTCTCATTCACACGGACCAGGGGACACACAAATATCTACCCACAGACACACACAGGCAATATATTAAAGTGCATGCTGTATAATACATACCACAGCAGCGCCAGATCCTCTCTCAGGTATCAATCTGGCGGCGGCAGCTCACACAGTGAAGCGGAATGACTGTAATGGCTGTGCCGAGCGCTCCCACATCCCGGTCCCACCGCTGACCTTTTCAGGCCACTTAAATGATGGTCAGCGCTATCACACTCTCAGATAGATTACTCGCTCACTTCAATGGACACTGAGGCCCCATCACTATAGCCCCCTTTTCACGGCTTTGTACCCAATCATTTCACTTCAGTCTGAAACACAGTGATGACTGCCATGCATCAGGGGAGCTCAGGGGATGACACCGGGGGGAGATGCCATCGTTACCATATCACCATAACCACTATCAGCAGCAACCGTCTCACAGAGTAATGTAATGTCTGGGAATTGTTATTAGCCAGCTGGGAGGAGGTAGATGGTGGTGGTGGCTGGGGTTATGCTGCGTAAATGATAACTGTCTATGACACTGTGAAGGTTTACAACTGAGAATAAAAGTTGAGAGCAATGAATTACCTTCTCTCCCACACAGTAACAGTTAGTACTCGCCCATCAGTGCTAATTATTGGAAAAAGATTTTTTCTAACTCTGAGAACAGAAGTGCGAGTTTCAGTACAAGTCAAAATTAAACAAATCTCTTTACTACGGAAGCTGAGAATGGCCATGCTTGCAATAATTTTTTTTAATGTCGTTATCTCGAGAACATGAGATAATCAACCCGTTATCACGAGAAAACAAAAGGTCATTTCCTCTTATTACTTATGATGTTTATATGTTATGAATCCTCCCCGACAGTCATGACAGTGATCTTGAAGGCTGAAATCAGGTGAACCAGACACTCATTATATAAATAAATATAGGCCTAAATATAGATAAATTATCTCATTATCTCAAGATCACAAAGCTCGTTTTCTCGAGATAACGAGATAAATTAACCCGTTATCATGAGAAAACAAGCTTTGTTATCTCGAGATCACGAGATAATTAACTTGTGATCTGGCATTAAAAAAAGAATTCCAAGCATGGCCGTTCTCGGCTTCCGTACTTTACTTATATTCCATGCTTTATTGCCCAGACATTTTCCATAGATCATTAAAAAAAACAACAGCACAGTTTCCTTATGCTCAAGGTGTCTTCATACGTTTTGTCCAATGAACAGTTATAGACTAAAGCTGTGTCCCAAATCCATACTACATACTAATTCTATTCAGTGTACTATGTACTAATTGTCACAGTATACTATTTTAGCAGTCAGGATACAAATATATCAACGTACATATCAACATCAACATCCTTCACCATTTATACTAACAGGAAAAAAATGATATAATATGTGTGATGTCGGTTGTCAATCAAACTGCGATTTTGGAAAGCTACTGCCAGTTAAACTTCATCCACATATAGACATCAAAATATTTTTCTTAAGATTTAATACTTATATATTTTGTTTTCCAATATTTTTTCGGAGCTGCTTCACTACTACTTTTTCCAGCTGTGAGCAGCTCCTCCATTTCCTTGGAGCGTTGCATTGTGTTGATTTTTCCATCCAATAGCATCTCCTCTCTTTCTTTTATATTCTTTTATCACTTGTCCTTCACTCATTTCACTGAACAAGCACCGACTTGGTATCGGAGATTGAATCTTTGAATATCAGACCATCACTCGACCTGAAACATTTCCACCACATGCCTGCAATTTCCGGCTGATCTGACTTGCAATGGGGAAGATTTTTACGGTAGCACCAATTCTAGACAGGGGTGATATATGGGTTGACGTCAAGAGAGCTGGTAATGTTTTCCCATTTCTGCCCTTTCTGGGTCACAAGAGGGCACAGAAAGAGAGGAAGAGTTAAGAGCAGTGACTTTAAGAGACATTGCACTCATTTTTTGAAGTGTCTCACTGTGTCTGCTGAAGGCCAGGGTTGTCTCTTACCTCTCATTTGGCAGACGGGTAGTGTCACTTCCTCAACTTGCTCATTAAGTGCTGTTTGGTACTGCATTATCTTGATAAATGTTCCACTTACACCACAGAATAGGCTGATGAATCAGACACTGTATGGCACTACACGGACATCTCTTCTCGCAGTCAGTGAGATTGCAGTGTGTGGGGCTGTAATGATCCATCGACAGGCTAAGAGAGAGGTCTGACAGGTTATTCCAGACACTATCAATCCAAAGAAGTTTAGCAGTGATGCAGGAAATGAATAACTTGGAGTGTAATCAAGGAGGTTTATGCATGTGTATTAAACAGCAAGTGGTTCCCAACCATTGCCAGAGATCCCAGATTGCCCCAGGAGAACAACCAAAAGTTTCACTGTACAAGAAGTTTCAACTTTATTTCATTCAGCATTGGAATGATGTAAAAATGCACAATTTGATCTCTTCCTTTAAATATATGGAAATTGAGAGCGTAACTTTATAAAAAAGAGGAAGATTTAGAGTAGTTGCTCCCTCAGTTTTGCACATGAATATCAGTTTACTAGTTATATGGAGTTCCATTCAGCCTGTTATTTGTCTTCTTTGACATCTTCTGGAGGGTCTGAAGTCATCAGTGTTATCTCAGTTTGGGCTTGACAGAAAGTCTAAGTTACAAACTGGGGATGTGGAGTTTAAGAGATGTGGGTACTTACCAATCAAGGAGGGTCCAATGCCGTGGTCCTTGCTTGTGATCCCTTAATAATAAATTATATCTCCTTGTGACCCCTCCTCAAAGTCTGTAAATTGTGAGCGCTTCAGTCCAAAAGTGATTTTGTCTATTCAGACCACATCATTTAAATAATTTTTAGAAGCCCAAAGAGGTAAAATGATACATTATTTTACAAGAAAGATGCAAAGATTGGAGAAAAGTCAGATGTTAATTAACATCAAGGGTGATCCCAGGTAAGAAATAAATCCCCAGTCAGGGAGCAACTGGTCTAATCAAATATGTGATCAAGATCCTGTTTACACTTGGTTTTAAAATGCATCTTGGGCGAGTGGATCACAAGTGGACAGCGCTAAATACAAGTGTGAACGACCACCAAGATGCATTGTGATCTGTTCACTCAAACCACTTGCAGAGGTGGTCTGGGGCACATTTGACTACATATCTTTTGTAGTGTAAATGCTAATGCGTCCTGATGCGTCCCAACAAGGACCTAACAGCGGACCTTCTAGTGGCAGTGAAGTAGGCAGTAATGAAATCTGAACACAAGTGGTCAGCTGGACACCTTGGAGACGCATGATAGACACAGGTGGGAACAACGATGTGTCTCGGCTGTCCACTTGTGTGCGGATCACCGAAACGCATTTTAAAACCAAGTGTAAACAGGGTCCAAGTTGTATTATGGGAAGTGTAGGATGTTTTTTGGGGGGAGCTTGACTCATGCTAGGGATTAAAGTCAGGATTTCTTAGCCTCTGCTGCCGATTCTGACTATTGTTTTTTTTAAATCTGCCTCTTGAAAATGTAATAATAAAATGCTGGAATACCCTTTTGACAGGGAGAGATCACTCTATGTTGGACAGGGTTAAATGATGAACTGGATTAATGTCACTTTTGTAGAGTTTGGTGGATAACATTTGTAATGTTTTTTTTGAGAATATGTATGAGATCAACTTTACATTTATTTAGAAATTAGTTTGGGCTATCCATAAATGTTAGGAGACAGAGATTTGGCAGTACTGCAATTGGAAAAATTAGGCTGAAAAAATATGAAATTTAGTGAAAAATATTTATATTGAAAGGATGGCTGTAATACTGTGTTGTATATTTTCTCATTATTGTAATTGATTGATTGTATAGGCATATAAATAAAAACCTGGTGTACCACCCAGATGACAGCAAGATAGCCAAAAACTTAATAAAGCATGGTATACTGGAGAGTTAGGCATCGTGTTTAATTTTGATGGACTTGTGATGTGCTGTGTGTGTGCCTTAGTAACAAAACACTATAACTCTAGGTTATTCATTACCTTTAACTTTTTTTTTTTTAGTATCATTATAGGAACTTTGCATAATATAATTTAGATTATGCAACATCCCAAACCACCATCACCATCTGCCCTCTAGCAGCTGTCTAATAACAATTCGCAGACATTATACAAAACTCCCTCTGATGCATAGTTGTGGCTATATGACCTGTATTGAACCCAGTACTGGTTTGCATTTCCCTCTGTGTGCATTCTCAAAGTAAGAAGTTGTAATTCTTAACTGAACACATTTAACTACAAAACTATACAACACCATAATTAATTCAAAATATTACCATATGAGGATCTCTTTATATGGAAAAGTGTAGTGATCCACTATACATAAGCTTCCTCTATTCACAAGGGGAGGGCATGGAATCAGTACCCACTTCCAGATGCAGCACCCTGCTCCTCTGGTGCAAGGACAACACTGCTGTGTTGGATTTCCAAAGGACTGCTCACATGCTCATGCATCAAAACACTGGCTGTGCAGCCGTGAAACCGCCCAGCCCTGCTACTACTACTACAACAACAACTAAAACCTTGGCACAGCGTTATCTTCTCTGCGAGGACACAGGCACATTTTTAATCATAAACCTGGCCTCACAAATCCGTTTGTAGTTCTGTAATGTGGGGCGCGCGTGCCACACAGACATACTACTAATCCCTGGATCCTCAGAGAAGGACCATGATTTCTGGGACGGTGTTGCCAGGGGGAAGGTGGCGCCTGGGACCTGTTGGAAATGACAGCTAAAGAAGGCGGACTGAAGCACAGGGATCACAATAACAGTAAACGTAGAAGATAGCGAAGAAACTCCCTCGCATCACTGTGTTAAAGGGTGTGTGTCTGTTTGCGGTATTTGGCAGCTTTAGCCTGATAGCTAATGATTTCACTGTGATCCGCGACTCGCAAGCTAACGACACCCGAGCCGAGTGCCCGACTGTGTGTGCATGTGTGTGTACGTACGTGTGTGTGTGTGTGTGTATGTATAGATTTTTAGTGTGAATATGTGTTTGTGCGTTGGTACGCGCGGGTGTGTTTCGCCGCACTTCGTCCTCACTGTTCCCACCATGTCATGTTGGCTAGCATGCTAATTTGATAAAAGCTAGTAGGCTAATATTGGCTAATAAAAGAAATTAGCTGACTGTGGGCGAGGTACACCGACCTTATCACTGCAAGTCAAATGGTCTGCTAACACGGTAGTACAGCAGTCATGTGAATCTATCTAATGCGGCCCAGGCTACTTTGTTATCTATCACGAATTATCTAATTAACTAGCTAATGTTAACTGTCAAGACGGCAGGCTGGCTAATTTGCTCGGCTATTAGCTTAGCAGCTAGAAGCAGGGGAGCTTGCTGGCTAATTGACCTAGTTTGGTTGGGGCAGAGGCCATGTTGGCATTCCAGTCGACTGAGCTTTGTTTACATTACAAGTGTTGGGCTTGTTACTTCTAGGGCACACTATTTTATATATTTATTTAAACATGTAAACAAATAGCCACCCAATATACTTGTCTTTTTAGCAGTAGACCCTGCCACTAACGTAGTGCCCTTCCACTTAACACTAATCCTGAAAGACGTCCTGGTATGCAAAATATTCCGTCCTGTGTACCGTAAAGTGCATTTTTTAACCCGTTTCTAAAGGTACGACCAACTCAACCACATGGATACATTTTAGGATACAAGGCAGGATGGAAGAAATGTCAAAAAAAGCAGTAACCTAAGTTTTGTTCAATGCATGCTTTGCAAGGTTATTTTTGAGAAAGGCAGCGGTTCATTTAAATATCAATGCAAAAGTCTCAAATGTAAAAACACTGGTAGCATGAGAGGGGCTGCCTTCCTCTAATCAGTTAATTTGAAGCTGCTAAACAGCACACTTTTATGATTATGTTTTACTTATTTTTTCCATAATGTTATCAATGCGTTTTTGGGCTTTCAGTAGTGCAACCCATACATACTTGATGTTGATCAAAGCGGTTACTGCTCAGCGTCACATTTTCTGCTATTAAATTTTATGTTAGTGGTTCCTTGATATCATTATGTTCCTCCAGGACTGCCCCACGACGTCCCATGATTCACACAAGGCTGTTGGAAACAAGAGAAGCATTATTATACAGCGATGACAACACAAAGGCTCAACAGCAGTAAATCAGTCTAATACGCATCCTAAAAACAGATCATATTTAGCCATGTGTTTGTTTTAGGGTGCGACATTGTAACCCTCAAGACCAGTAGTTATTATTGACACCGTGCCAGCGTAATTCATCCCTCAGGGGACCCTGTGTGACTGTGTTAACCATGAAAACAGGGCTATTGTGATATAAGAACCCTGAAGCAAACCTACAACGATTTCTCTCTCCTCGTCCTCACCCTACAGGGTTGTAGAGATGGAGTCTCTCATGAGTGCAGTGGCGCCGCGCTCCCCAGCCCCCGCTAAAAAGCTATCAGAGGTGGACTTTAGGTCGGGGGCCACCCTGGATCAGCTGTCATCCCAGGTGTCTGAGCTGGTACTACTGGAACAGGGAGAGTTTGGAGACCAGACCGCCTTAGAGGTCCACACTGCCAAGGACTTTATCTTCAACATGCTAGGTATGTCTTCAAACAAACCATAATATGCTCTGAATCTGTGTATATGAATGTGACCATGGTCCACCATTTTGACTAAAGAATTTGTTACACAGAGCTCCAACTGTGAAGGCTGTCATGGGAAGCTGCTTTAGTATTGAGTGATATGATTGTGATGATGAGGGTGGGATGTTAACACAGGACAGATATTCTCACACTGCACTCATTGTCCACTCACCACTAAATAACTGTGACACCTAATTTCTTATTTTGCTGTTGACCATTTAGTGGTCAAAATCACTGTAGTTACCAACTGTGATAGATGTGCAGGAATATGTCACAGTGTATTTTGGATAGTGCATGGTAACAGTATATTATGGTATATAATATTTTCTGTCCTAATTTGAATAGAATGTGATTTTAATGCAGTACAAGCCTTTGGGATAGGCATTATTTATTGCCTGGAGTTCAATTAGCTGTTAATATACTTAACTAGTGGTGGAAGTCATGAGCATATCGCACTGCAAGCACAGATGATGCCGTCTGTGGATCTGGGTGTGTGTTTTTGCGTGTGTGAGTGCTCCTCTTTCTTACAACAGCTGCTGTGTAAGAATATATAAGTATATAATTTTTGGTTTCAGCTTGGTGTTACATACTTAATCCTGAAACATGAGCTTTCCCCATCGTCTGAACGCAGTTAAAACGAAACCATTTTCTTCATTGTATGGTCTTGCCTCTGTCTATTCCTTACCTGCTTTTTCTCAGTGTGCATGTATTTTAGTGAATGGGAAAGGAAGTGCAAAGTCACTATTTCTTTTTCTTTTATTTGCTTAGGGTAGTGTCACTGAGAGCAGTGAACAATCTTTCCCAGGAACGCCCTGCTCCACACTCACACACTATTAGACACATTCTCACCTGGAAGCTGCCCAGTACAACCACAGTCTGATCGGTTGACTACTGAACATGCCTTAACATGCAGTGAGCTGGAACAACTTCATATCATGGTGTACTGTATATGTATCTCTATCGTCATGCTGTTTTTACTAGTTACATTTTCCAGTAGTAGATTTAGTGTGTCAGGAGGCTTTTACAGTATACTGAAAAGAATGAAATGTATGAAAACAATTTTGTTTTATGCAAATTGATGCCAAAGGGAAGATAGAGGCAAAAGGTCTAATGTTGATGCTTCCTGCTCTCTCTGGAGGTGCTTTCACATGCTGCTTTATATTTCATTCTTAAAGTGATAGTTCGGATTTGATATAAAGTCTGGTCAACGGCTGGTTGGGCGACAACCAACAGGAAGGAGCTGACAGAAAGATTTGAAACCACAATGCTGCATAAAAACAAAGGTTTAATCACCTACAACAGAGGATATTTTTCATTTATTTCTGAGACTTTGTTCTAGTCTTAGACGTTAATCTTTAGCATCTTAGTGGCCGTTTTTGATTTTTTCCACTTGTCTGAAAGAAATGTAACGCCAAATTTAATTTAGGCTAAAAGGAAAAAATCTCGTTTAAATGGGATGAGACGCGGTTCTCCTTTGCACACCCATTTTATGACTCAGGTTGTGAGACAGCATGTGTGACAAACACGATCAACACTGTAGACTTAGTCTGCATTGAAACGATGGACCAGGTACAATATCTTCCATTTAATCCCCTGACAGACACATTATCACATGGTTGCTTTTTTTCAAGTCTCATATGCAAAATTAGAGGCTTATAATTTGTGGCAGTCTGGATGTAATGATTTGAAACTTGCACATTTGGCGTCTTTCAAATGCAAATTTGATTCTAATTGACATGTCGGAATTCAAGCACATCCGGTATGTGATTCATATATTCACTGTGTGTTGCTCTACTCTCTCTGTCATCCCCGCCTGCTGACTTTCATGCATAACCTGAACCACTGCGAGATGTGTTTGCCTGAATCTGAGACCTGAATCTGTCTCAAATGTATTGGGGTTTTTTTGTGGTCAGATATGAGTAAAAAGTGAAGTGTGTTTGTTTGTCCAATAGGTGGCACTCTCCCCCCTCCCTGCTGTCCCCTGTCATCCTTGTTTTCTCATGTCCCTATCACTCTGTCCATGTACAGTGGAAACAAAACATGTCTGGCCAGCATCCTGAAGGTTTTGTCCATTTCTTTTCTAGTTTCCCGCTCGACTCACTTCTGTGTTTTTGCTTCCCTGTTTTACATTTTTGCAAGTCCTCTCTCCGTCTCCTTGTCGGTCTGTAAGAACAGCCGTGGCAAGAGGCCTGCATGCTGCTCAGCCCTTCATGTGTCCCAGAATATCATAACACGCAGTTCTACTATTACTGTCAAATTAGTACTATTACACTGGTTGACAGACAGCTCCTGGAGATTTCAAAATAACTTAATCAAATCTGCTGCCTCACCCAGGGAGAAATCACACAAATCAAAATGGCACCCAAGCCTGTTTTTCTCATTTCATTGTATCTCCACATACAGGGAGGGATTCCTTTTTTCTGCGTTAACTTTCAACTTTCTTTGAGCTCTTTTTCTGCCTTTTTCTTTGTTCAGATTTCATTTTTCATGATTCTGGTGCAAAGCCCTCTGCTTTCCTCTTTTGTCTGCTCCCACTGTCTCTTGGTTCAGAATCTCTCAGCAACTTTTTCAGTTTCGAGGCTGCTTCCTCTGGCATAATCACCAATGGTTTGCTGGTATTTTCATACCCTGTGCCTCACCGCCCGCTGTGACAGCTCTGACTGAGAGAAGGGACAAAAAAAAAGAAGGTTGGCACTTTCAACAGAGGGATATGGTTTGTGTTGGATTCTAGGAATATAAAGTTAAGTACGCGGTGGTAGCTGCATTAGGAGCTCTATGCCTCTCAAGGCCCCGCGGAGGATGAAAGGCAGCACTGAAAGGCAAATATCCTTTTGATGGAGGGGCCTTGTTACAGCATGCCGGCCTGCTGGAGGAGGCTCGTCATGGCTGCATAGGTGTGTGTGTGTGCACGTGTGCATGGATGCTGAACATGAGTAGCTGTGGCTGTTTTTTGCCAGGTTTGTATAAAGTTTGAGCTGCAGAGGGCTCCCCACTGGGCTTTGCACACTGTCAGGGAAAAGGAAAAAGAAAAGAGATTAAACTTGCTCACACACACACACACACTCACACGCACTCACAAGTGCACCCAGTGAATTTCTTCACAGCCTGACAGATCCGAGTGGAGGCTCTTATTTACCCTGCGTTTGAGTAAACACTGTGGTTTGCCTTCAGGCAAGCGTGGTGGGGGCTACTGTATATATCTTTTGAAAAACAAAAGTCTGATGAAGGCAGAAATAAATCCACTCTGCCGGTGAAGCAGAGGATTTGGTGCCAGGCTCAGACATACCCCTAACCCAACTTTTCAGATCTTAAAGTTTGTTAGCCAGCTTGAGAGAGTTTAGTTCAGAGTTCATCATCCCCCTGGTGTCAGTGAAAATGGATAGTTTTGATCCAAGTTTGAAGAGTCATGAGCGCTATTCTGTCTCGGCCCCGATTTTTGACATTTTTATCTGTGAGACAAGAAAAATAACCTGTTGCATGTTGAGATTTTGAAGAATTGAAGTAATTGTTAGGAAAAGAAATGCTCGTAAGTGGGTTTTTCTCCTCATGCAGTGCACCAGATCTTCACTTTGTCCTACACTGACCTCCACTTCTTGCCTTCTCGTTGGGCTCCTTACATCAGCCCCTTTGTTTTCCACTATTCTTCACACTTAAGCCACTTAGAATGATGCACATTTGGGCTTGAACAGTGATAAGTGGAGGTGGTTAGACAGAGAAGGGTGATCAGCACCTGAGTTGCTTCCTTCCAAGTCAGGAGAGGCACGAGTCAAAAGTTTGTCTTGAGCTGTGATGAAAAATGAAACACAAAACCAAGCAAAACAAAGCCTGTCTGTGTTTGTGTCTGCATGAGGGGCTGCATATTTAAAAGTCCCACTAGAGTCTCAAGATTTTTCTATGATTGTTATGGCTCAAAAAGACTGAATTTGCAGTTGTTCCAAAACATGGGGATACATTTTTTCCTATTATTTCACTAGTAATCGTCATAATTGCAGACTGTAAATTGCGATCATTTGAAGACCTCACCAAAAATCATCACAGTTCCATTAGGAGTAAACATTGCCATAGAAAAATGGCATAGGTAGGTAATGGGATGGGCTAAACAGATAAAATCTTGTATCACACTGTCTTTTTATCATACATTTCTATCACACTACAGATATTCAAATACATGCCTGAAAAATCAAGGTGTTTCATCACATGAATGTAAAAACCATGTAATTCCAACATTACCATAAAACCATCCTGCTCATTGATATGAAACATTGCAGCAATTACCGACAGACAGAGCTGTTAAAGCTGTAGCTACCATGGTATATCATGGTGTGTATGCACTGTATATGTCATTAGAAAAAAAATGCAAGCATCTGCAAATGAAAGTGCACAAAGCTCCTGAAAAAATTGATTTATTTTCTGTTTATTTTGTTGTAAGCCTTCATGCAGCTGCATCATAAAACCCATAAGTCAGTCAGAGTGGAGCATAAGGTTTTCTCTTTGCACTGTAGACTTTAATATCGGGTGTATTTATCTGGCACTAAATGTCTCCTCCCAAACGTTCTAACCTTTCTAAGGCTGCACAAACTTTTATGTGAAGCGATGCATATTTTATTTTGGGGGGAAAATATCCCCTCTGGTTAAATTTTAACCATCAGAGTGGCAACTTTATCCCCTTTGGGAAAGCAGCTCACTTAGTCAGGCTAGCTGCTGGCCTGCTGCATCGACACAGTGCCAGGGCAGTCTCTCACTTCAACCCATTAACGCTGGTGGACTTCTGTGTGACTGATTCACAGCTGGATGCTGTTTCCACCGCTGTGACTTCCTGCCTCATTGGAGGGCTCTGCTCTGATGCTCAGTTGTAGTTTTTAGTGCAGGCTTGGGATCGGGGGCCCACATGGCTGCTCTGGCTGACTAATTCTCTGTTAATGCCATTTTGGATGTGACAGCCTGTCCTCATCTGGCAGCCAGGCCAGATCCGTGGCAGTGCAACAGTAAATGACTGAAATATTTGCATTTGATTAGTTAGGCTTTGTTCTTGTTCAGTTTTCATCAGCGCAGACACACCGGTGCCAAGCAGCACAGATGAGATGCGTCTTTCCTACCATAAATGATGGTCGCTGTTGCTCATTGACACCTTTTTTTGGCCCTTAGCAGCATTAAATCTTCATTGTTGGAAACCTGACACATCGGTGCAAATGAATGCAAAACAATTTAGTTGATGTTAATTTACCCCAGCTCACAACCTCTGTTAGATAAGGCTCTGTAACAAATCAGGCAACAACTGTCTGTGATTTAAACACAGTAGAGTGCCTTGTGACTGAACATGGCCACAGACAGACATCACATCATTCGTTAAGTGTCTTTAATGGTATCTAATTAAACATGACTTAAGGAATTTGGCATGTGCACTAAGAAATGTTTTGACATTGCATGTCACATTATCCGCTGTGCTGCTCATTTTAATAACCAAGGCTGACATTGTGATTTTTGCTCTTTTATAATCACACTTCTAGTATTCCTGAGGCGAAAAGGGAGGAATCATTTGGGTTGTAGCTGTCAACTGATAACAGTATCTTATATGCAGGCTGTAGCTGTCTGAGTTGCTGGAGAAAAAAAAACAAATTAAAAACTGAGTATTCACTGCGTCACTCACAGACACTTTTCAGTTATCCTCAAAAAAAGTTTTTCACAGTGTGTCCAGGAATGTTGGAGGGCACAAACTGACTCATATTTCCCTCTTCCTTTCGAATGATTTAAGTGAAATTTTAACTTCAAATAGCAACATTTCCAAATGCTGGGTGTTGTAATGGACAGAGTGACTAAGCCGTAATATAAATTTCAGGTATGATTTCTGTGAGTGTGAGATTGAGCAGTACACTGAACCCATTCAGTCTGTACCTGCTCACCCAGTGTTACACCCAAATTTATTACTGTGGAACATGTGCGAATATGATCCAAGCAGTGTTGCTGAGCTAAAAAAGGGACACCAGTTGAGCTTTGACTTCTTGATTTTGTGCTTGTTTCCCTTTCTGTTTCAAACAGTAAAATAGGCAAAATGAATACGTTTTCTAGCTGCTCTGCTTCCCAATTGCTTGTGATAATGGGGACCTGTGCAAATACAAGGTTAATAATTAGTTAATGTGAGACTTAATGGATCTCTATGAAGGATTTGTCACCTCTCTTGCGCCTCCTTAATAGGAATATCAAAGGTCAGGCTCAGTTGTACGTGGTATCTCAAATGACAAGGCTACCCTGCCGCCCTAAGATGTAAAAGTAAACCTGCAGTGACACCTTTTTCTTTCAGTGATAATTGCCTGTCATTTAGCGGAACATGGTATCACAGTGTAGCTGGCATCAAAGCAGCAACGAAGCGCTGGAAGACGCCGACAGCTTCCTGCATCCCCTCTCTCTCCGCAGGTGGTTGAGACACACTATGTCTGTCATCGCCCTGAGCCCTGTTCGTTGTATTAAACACATTCACACACAGGCATACACACACCTGGCTCAGTGGTCTGAGACCCCCCTCACACCCACCCCCCTCCCCAAAAAGATTAAATTGGAACTTCTCCATTCCTCTTCTGTAAAAGGCCTATTTTTGAGCTAATCTCCTGCCTTGATATGAATTCATAAACAGCGAGCAGGCGGAATGGCTCACCTTTCAGCAGCTGGGTTGTCTGGGATTAATCCTGCTATTAGTGTGTGCAAGGTGAGGCTGCGAGAAGTGCCGGTTGAACAGCGCTGATAACATCCGGTTGAGACTATAGTAGTCAGGAGTCATTTGTAACGGATTGAATTGCTCCTTTTGGGATGAGACAGCTTTTAAGATTATTGTTATGGCGTGCTCTGCTGCTGTATTCGAGTTTTATTGTCTAACAGAACAGAAAGGTCAGGCAGAGGTAGGGGATGTGCAACAATGTGTGTATCATTTTGACACAGACAACATTGCCAGGGTGCCCTGGATCAAGAACCTTATCCCAGGCTATTTCATTCTGTCACTGCTGGTTAATTGACATATTGACAGTCAGTCACGTTTGAACCATGACTGGGTGAGGGGGGAGCCTAGAAAACTGAGCAGGGGTTTAATAGGAACATGTTCATGCTGTGCTTTTGTCAACACAGTTCATATGAAAGCATGCAGAGACATAACCTTTAGCTTGATGTTGCAGCAGTTGGAACACCCCCTTTTAAGGGTAGGTTGTGTGTACTAAAACAATTAGACACTTTTTAATCGTTAGACAACAATTTTAATGAATTTGGACGTGAGGATTTTAAAGACATTGCTCAACATTTTAGGGAAAACCCTTATTCGCTGCCAAGACTTAGATGAGAAGATTGATACCACTCTCATATCTGTCTGTTCAATATGAAACTACAGTCAGGAGACGATTAGCTTGGCTAATAAAAGGACTGAAAGCAGGGGAAAACTCTGGTTACCTGGCACCCTCATGACTCCAGAAAGTCAATGCTCCCAGTCAAGAAATAGTGCATAACCCTCTCCGTAAAACCACAACTTATTGTTTTTAAACTTTGTTTTTCGTACAGTTTAAATAAAAATCACTAATTTGTGTACTTTAGAGGACAGTGAAAGTACTGGTGTTTTCAGCCTGGTGGAAGTGGATAAAGCCACAATATGCATAAATGTACAGGGAACGTTCAGCTCATCTGTGTTCGTACAGGTCTCATGCACATTCAGCCTCGTGTTACACTGTAGTCATATCAGACAGTTCCAGGTGTGAGGGTATGGAACTGCGTGAATGTGAGACAGTCAGCTGTCCGCGGATAAATAAATGTTAAAAGTAAATGCAAAAGAAGATGTAGGCAAAGTATGTCTTTGCCTACATCTGAGTTGTTAGTGCAGCCTAGTTTTTAGAACAGAGTCACAGTTTCAGACCCTCTCTCTCTCTCCCTCTCCAGCAACAGCACATAGAAGTCATCGGCTTATTTAGAGGAATCCCATTTTCCAGAGAGATTTACAGAGCTATTTTTGGCGTCTATCAAACTAGAGGTGTGTGGCAGAATATTCTCACTCTGCTCTGGCTGTGATGAGAAAGGATGTCTTTCCCATGATGCTGCTGCTCTGCTTCAGGGGGATTTCTCAGCAGTGTCACTTTGTAGCTTCATTTTGAAAGCGGCCTCGTCTGAACGCACCCGTGAGGGTATAGTATAGTGTGTGTATACGGCATAGGTGTGTGTCTGAATGGCTGTGCAATTGCTTCATTTTCAGAAAAGTATAACTATACTGTACTTGTAGTCCACTGTAAAACCAACTTCAGCATAAAGCAGTGATACAGTTGAAGCACCAGTTTCAATTCAAACACCAGGGAGCTCACAGTCCGATGACCTGTTTAATATGCGAGGCCATGCTGTATTGATGAAGGTCAATACACGTGTGATAATGTGTGTAATATCACACAGTGATGTGCAGCATAGCACTGTTAACAAACTCCTGGGACAGATGACTAAATAGAGCTCTTGTGCAAATAGACGATCCATTGATTTTGAAATCATAGTAAATTAGTTTTTAAATAATGACATTTTCATTACAAATTTTTTCATGTTTTGATGCAGGGCAGAGACTTCAGGGCTGGCCTGCCTTGCCGAATATATTGAAGGGGAAGCATTGCTATATATAAATGCGTTTTTCAATTTTTGGACCACATTTCCTCTAAATCTCATTTATCTTTGTCAGAAAGAGTGTGGTTGCTTGTCCTCCCTTCCTTTTTGCTTTTAGTCTTCAAAACAGCTAGTAGTATATTGTATAATATGCATATATTATATAAAATTCCATGTTGTTTTCATAGTAAAACAGTGTCTGTTTTTAAACAACCCATTTTAAATTCCTGTACATTTCTCGATATAAAATGCAGTGTAGAGGGCAGATCTTCCTGGTGTTTGTTCATGGTAATCACACTTATCTCCCAGGATTAAAGTTTTGATGATTTATTGATGTTAAAATCAGATATCGAATTTCTTCCCAGCCTCATCTCCTGGAGCAGGTCAGTTCAAAGACTCTAGCAACAGCATGATTGCACCTTGATTGCAGCACACGCATGATTTTTAACCTTGAAAGTTTAGTTCATGATTTTCCTGTGCCCAGATGTTTAAGCATAAAACCTTTTCTTAGCTATTATGATGCATTAAGGTTAGTGTGAAATTTTAATTTGGAATTGAATTTTGTAAATACTCAACTGGTAAATGGTTGAAAGAAAACAACCCTGTTTTTTGGAGACACTGGATCAGCTTCAGGGCGTGTGGTAGTGTGTGAAAGCACGCCATGCAGGTAGGTAGGTGGGCTTTACTATTGCCACACACTGACACTGATGGAGTAACCAATAGCCATCAAATAGTCCTTTCACAGACATGGAATTGGGTCTGGTCTGAAAATAGCTCTTATCGAAAAACGTCCCACTAATGGAAATCTACATTCAAAGACATTTCTTATAGGATTAGGTTTAATCCGTGGCTGTGAAACCAGCCTAGACTGTCTCCACTCCAGCTCTATTCTCACACTCTGTGTCTACAGGCATATATGTTGGGGTGTGTTCATGTGTGCATCCATGCCTGTGTGCGTACGTGCTCGCTGGCAGATGCCCAGTGAAGCAGTGTGCGACTGTCGATTTGAGAGTTTGGATTAAAAAGCAGATTGTGTTCCTTGGAACAACCTCAAACTTCCTAGCCTCGCTAATTGATAGTTTTTCCTCTGCGCTCCTCTCTCCAACTGAAGCCCCTGCTGGAGAGATAAGATGCTCTTTATTCTCTTTTTTTTCATCACCATTCCTCCTCGCCTATTTGACCCAATTCATCAGTGGCAGATAAAACCAAACAAATCAGAGGAGTCGCAGCTTCAAACCCGTTGCCCTTTGGCTGACGTCTGATCCGTTCCTTCCTCTGACACTGTCTTTTCCCCCTCTCTCCTTTTCTTTGATCTGCCCATCCGGCGTTTTTCCTGTCGTTTTCTTTCTTTCCAGCCTAACAGATTTCAAGTTCTCATAATCGATTGGTCAAAATTTGTTTCGCGAGTTGCACACACAAACACTCAATTCAGATAGTGGAGAGATGAGTTAAGTATGATGGACGACTGCTTTCAGTAGTTCAGTGTTTGCGTCACATTGACGCTGCGTCATCTTGAATGCTGATGAAACAGACATAAAGGTTAGTGATTTATCCACCAAAGAAGCACAGGTTTAGCTTATTGATTCAAAATTCAAGTTTTGAAAGTTTTATTTGCCACATTCTGACTATTGTTGATTGATGATGTATTTGTACGATTAGCCAACCCTACTCTGTTCTATTAATCACCTTAGACAACACACCAAATTATTTTTATGCCTCCACGCCAGCGACAGTCGTGGCCGGAGGCATTATGTTTTCGGGATGTCAATTCACCCCTCTCATTCTCATGAATGTGATATCTCAGGAACGCCGTTGATATTGAGCTTCAGGTGATTGTTGCTGCACCATGTGACAAAGCTCTGTATCAGTCCTCTGTACTGCTCTGTAAAAATAGTCTCTAAGTGAAGACAGAATGTTTCTCACTGGAAATTATTCACTGGAATCACACATGTCAATATGGTGATGACTTCCATTTCGCCAAAAAATACACTTTTTATTTAAATTTTTTATTGAATTCCTTCAAAGTCTTCACTACATATATAATATGAGTCTGTACAGACATGGATGTAAACTGTAACTTGACTGGCTGGCGGAGGCATACAGCTGCGGGACGGTAATTCTAGTTTAGAACCGGTACTGCTGCTCAAGAGACTCCACTAGACGGGACCATTGCATGAAAATTTGGCCCACAAAGTTCATTCAGGTTTCTTTAATAAGTAAGGTCAGCGGGGAAGTGGAACTCTTTACCAATTAATATCACAGAGAGTAGTACTGACCTTCAGAATTTAAAACTCTGACTTACAGTTACATGCTCTAAGCCCGCTGTACACTAGTCTATTAAAGATTCTTTTTATACCAAGGGTGTCGGTTTGGTTAAGTGGGGCTTTGGGGTTCTTCAACCAGACAAAAAAATAAATAAATAAATACATAAAAGTGAAATAAGTTTTAGTCTACCAAATAATACATTATAATGAAATTGGTCTTCATGCCTTCTGTAAGTCCAACAAAAGAATTTGAAATGTGACTTTATTATTAATGTACTAACCCTGCAAACTCTATTTAGGGTCATTGATAGAGAACTGAAAAAGATGTGAAACTTAATATTTCTGTCAACACATGTGATCATTGAGTACAACCTGGAGGCATATCATCAGCTCCTCTCCTTTCTCATGTGAATTTCTGCAGCTGGACAGTAAGAAGAGAGGGCTGAATTGAATTATTACTGGTAGTGCTGGGCTGATAGACGCCATCTTGGGCTGATCATTTTGTTGATAATGATTGGTTAGGATCTACCTGTGTGGATGGATGTCTCCGTGGTTATTCCATCCCCTGACCGTCACAAAGCTCTCAGTCATGGCTAAAACCCTTTTATTTTACCTATGTGTCACAACTCATCATGATTTACAGCACACAGCAAACTCATTTTCTACATATTAATTCTGACCTTTACAGAGGTATCTGCTTAAAATCAGTAACACTTTAATAAAGTGAAACATTTGTTACATATTTGATGTTGGGTGCTACTGGGAACTCCTGCAGATGTCACGGGAGAGTTCAGAGGCTTAAGATCGTGAGGAACCTTAGTGCTCTGGTTAAAGTGCAGTGGGAACTCCCAGCCAAAGACTGAGCTACAGTAGTCTAGTCAGGAGATGAATGGAGCTTGTAGAGGGAGATGAGCTGATTCTGCTGAGAAATACGGAAAAAAAACAAAGATGCGCTGTCACATACTTTTTTATTTTTCTTCTTCTCTTCGACTGCTCCCCCAGTGGTCGCGTCAAATGAGGCACTTTCATTTTGCTCCTTTTCAAAGCAAAGCACCAGAGAGAGCCTCGTCAGCACATTTGACTTTGACTCCCACTTTAGTCGCACGTTCATTTTCAGTCTCTGGATGTTTTCCCTCCTGTTTCCCACCTATTTTTTATTTTTATATTCCATCAAACTGCTCTACCTTTTTGATGTAAAGTTGCAAATGATTGCGTGGGATTCTGTGGGTGGGGATGCTGCTCTCGCAAAGGGATATGTTCCTCAGTCAGACCATGATTGGTTGGTCATAATTTATTAACAAGGACTACTCACAAGGATGAAGTAGGAGTGAAATAGCCAAGTCAGCCGTTTTAAATTCACTAGTTTTATCACTTTAAATTTCCAAAACTTTTCTACTGATGCCACTTTGTGAGCATCCGTCGCTTTTTCCTTTTTATCTTGCATTTTGCTTATGACTCACAGTTTTTCACATCCGTGCACACACATGCCTCTACTTGAAAACATGCCACCGAGGTTGTGTGCCCATGTAATTGGATGAGAGGAATCATGTTAGGAGCTTTGTGCCCCCAGCCATGGCCTGCCGGCTTGGTCTGATGCCCCTGTTTCAGCTTTCTGCAGCCACTTAGCTGCCCTGGAGGGGATAAACACTTGAGCTCATGCTCTCACAATCTCTCCCCTGCAAAGGGTTTTTAAGTGTCCATGCTTTACCTTTGACCTATAGTAGCCAGCAGTTAGCTCCAGACCAGCACAGGTTTGGCTGTAGGATCAAGCCTTTCTCGGTTGCTCTTTAAAGCTGGCAAAACATAATTTACTTGACTCCAGTGCTGCGACTCCCATGGGCCCAGAGCCTGGGAAGTTTACAACACAGCTAAGTAGCCATAAAGGGATTTGGAGGCTCGGGTTTCTCTCATATAAACTGTTCAGAGAGGAGAGTGTGGAATGCCTTTTAGCACTCTGGAAAATGATTGTGCAGCTGGGACTAAAATATAATAAGAACATAATAAGATGGTCGTCTGATTGCTCGTATTTCTGGCCCCATCAGACTTCCTTTTGGTGATATTGCCATGTTCCCAGATCTCAGCTATTAACTAACCAAACTACAAAAATATGATGTTGTATATTAAGTTGTAATAAACTGGAATTACCCTTTAAGTAATTTCCCTTTTCCTGTTTCCTGCTGATCCATAACAGGAGAAATAGCTCTGCCTGTCATAGTGCAGATACATTGTGTTTGTACATAAAGTATGGAAGCTGAAATGAAGGCTTGACTGAGGAGACATGTAGGTGAGCCGCTGAAATTATCATTAGTGTCTAGCTGTTAATTTCACACTCCTTATGTCAATATTACTGCAGCTCAGACTCATAAATATTATGCAGTACCTCTCCAAACATACTAAGCCGGAAATTTTCCAGGCTCAACTCTCTTGCGGACCTGCTGTTTTCTGTCCCAGAGTGTCCGTCAGCGCCTGCGTGCGTACCCTGAGCTTGATCGTGCATCTGAATATGAAATGCATTTTAATGTGTGTTTGCATCTGTGAGCGAGAGAGAACACTTCTCAAAACCTTTCCGCTCCTTGCTCCTCGCATTTCCACACATAACGATGGCTCTGAATATGAATTTTTGCTGAGTGTGATTGATTTTCGGGTCTCTCCCTCACCCTTCCAGGCTTAGTCCAGAAGGTAGACCAGCGCCTCCCAGTGGCCAACGAGTACCTGCTGCTGTCGGGCGGGGCCCGGGAGGGAGTCTTGGACCTCAACCCTGAGGACTTGGGGGACTACGCCAAAGGGGCCGACTTTGACCTGGATTTCACCCTGCTGGTGCCCGCCCTTAAGCTCCATGACCGCAACCAGCCTGTCACCCTGGACATGAGGCACTCCCCGCCCTGCCACTCGTGGCTCAGCCTTCGCCTCTGTGACTCCAATATCCTGTCCCGCTGGAGCATCTGCTGCCAGGAGGAGAATGGACTGCCCACTGAGGAAGACGAGGAGGAAGAGGGAGAAATTGGTGAGTAGAAAAAGTGGGATAATCATTGCAAGGACAGAGGAAGAACGGTGATGGAGAAATTGTTAATGGAGAGGAGGAAAAGGGGGACCAAAAGGTAAATGGATGAAGTAAGAGCAGAATGAAGAGCAGCAGGGATAGTATGGAAAGTAAAATAAAATAGAAAGATGAAGAGATAAGAGTGAGAGGAGGAGTGGAGTAGACGGTATTGTAGCAGTGCAGAGTGGAAGGAATTGGAGCTGATTGAATTTTGTTCATGTTTCACTGAGATAATTTGATGCATGATGTTGTGATGCAATTTTGCCCGCCAAAGCTGCAGCGGAGCGCCCTTCTTATAACTCCTCAGATAGGTGAAACGAGAAAATGCCTCGCCAGGAAATACACGCTGAAACATTTACGAGTATAACTTGACAATCAAAAGTTCCGGATTATACGGCGGCTTCCAGATTACACCGCGACATCAATCTGCCACACGCTCGCGAGTGTGAAACTTCCCAGATGAGAAAAAGTAATGACATTTATTGATATGAATCTCTTTAATTTTCAGCAATTTAGGAAAATACATTTGCAACATTTTCTGGTCTTATCATAACATATCCCACAGGGTCTTATGTTTCTGTATTTATGGTGGCAGGATGGGGTGATTTAGTCAGGATTAGGTGACAGCATGTACATGGATCACACCAAAGTGCTACTGAAAGGTTAAAAAGAGGGCAAAAGTGACACGAGTTCAAATCAGATTTGAATTCAGTGACTGAAAACTACAAGTACCCAAAGGCCCTCTTTAGGGCTGCAACAATGAGTGAAAAATTGTGTATTTCTCACTGCTCTAGGTGACTTCTTCAGATTGCTTTTTTTGTCCAACCAACAGTTCAGAATCCAAATATATTACATTTAAAAAGTATACAGAGAGAACAGTAGCAAGTCCTCTTATTTGCTGAGCTGGAACAGCAGCTGTTTGGAATATTTTACATGATAAACAAGTTAATGGGAAAGTGACCTAAACTGTATTCCGTATACATGATCCTGCTAGGATCAGTGCTGAGTAGACCTGAGGAATTTTCACTACATAAATCCACGAGTTCACCAAGTTGACTGCAATGGGCTCCAACTACAGGCCAGGTATAGCATATTTTACTTGAGGATAGATATACCAAAGAAAATGGTTTCACGCTTAAATCAAATGAAAGCTGTGAAACACAGTCACAAGGAGTTTTTAAGAGGTCAGGAGTAAGTCTACTGTAATACATCACTGACATTATTAGCATACAATGAATAATATGGGTGGGTACAAATCAGCTCCCCACCATTTCAGTATTATGGAAGGAAGAAAAATGTTGTACATTTGGGAGTTGTAAGAATTATTGATCGTACATGGCACAAAGGGCTAAATTATCACACAAATACGATACTGCACACCTGGCTGCTCTGTACTCCAAACATTTTGAGCAGATTACCAACACCTACTGTTCAAGTTTGAACGTTAAAAGTTGAACCAAAGGACAAAAAAGGCTAAAATACAGCCCAAAAAGTTTTCATTGTAATCCTGATACTTTGGTCCATTAAATAGACCATATATTGATTTTTTGACTTCTGGGCTGTATAAATACACCCACTAGTCTAAATATTTACTATTGTACAAGGCTACAGAGTCAAGCAGTCAAGTGTAAAGAGTACAGAGTGAAACAACATCTCTCCAGGTCGCATCAGTCGCCACTATCTGGACGTCGCCCATGAATATGAGATTTCTGGTGTACTAAATAACAATTTATGTGCTATTATTTTCATTGCCCTGCGAGTTTGGTGAATCTGGTCTGCTGGTCTGTATGGAGAGACCCAGCATTCATCCTGCCCCTCCCTCTCTTCCATGCTCAGGTAAAGGCTCTATCCCCTCCCTGGGCTCTCCTCAGTCTCTGGATGGGAGCTACTTCTCTCCCGCCTTGGTGACAGACTGGTTCTGGGGGGTGGTGAGCGAGGCTGTTGAGGAGCTGAGGCGCAGCCCCCAGAGAGGCATTCCCACCCCGGAACGACTGGAGAGGAATGGACCGCTCACCACTATCATCCTCCAGGTACAGATTGGAAACTGTTCCTGTGCTGAAACGATGATAAAATAAAGACAGTTCAATCAATCAATCAATCAAACTTTATTTGTATAGCACCTTTCATACAGGTCAGTGCAGTTCAAAGTGCTTCACAGACAGTTGGACTTCGAATTGATAAGGAATGTCAGGCTGCTTAAAGGTTCCCTGTGGAGGTCTAACAAATGTGTAGAGTGCATTACCTTCCTCATAAAACATTTGCAGTGCCGATTTTTAAACTATTCTAAATCCAGCATTGTTTACGTCCATGTAGCATCATAGTGCTAGAGGTCAGAAACTCCACAGGATTCCTCCAACTTTTGAGTGGTGCCCTAAAATTGCTCGATTAAAGAGGACGTTTTTGCGGAGTGAAATCAATATTGGAGCAGAGTGTAGTCAAATGTTGAAATAATTTTCATCCTGCAACAATGTTTGTAAGAGGAATAGAAGTTTAGGTCAGAGTCAATAATATTCTAATATTCCAACACCCTCCTCCCTGCAGGCAGGCTCTAGCCGGGTGCTGTACGACCTGCTGCCTGTGGTGTCGTTCCGGGGCTGGCCTGCTGTGGCCCAAGGCTGGCTGACTGCCAACCACTTCTGGGATGGTAAAATCACAGAGGAGGAGGCCATATCTGGCTTCTATCTGCTGCCCTGCTGCTCCCCGCTGGGTGGTCGGCCTGACAGGGAGTGGAGGCTGGCATTCTCACGCAGCGAGGTGAGGGGATTGTTAATGTAGCTTTTATTTTGGTGTCATGTTTGGTGCCGCCTTGTATTAGGTTTAAAGCACCGGTACAACATTTCTGTCTAGTTTTCTTTCTTTGTTTCTTTGCCAATTTTCGTTCTTTTCATCCCACAGCCTTTGTCTATCTCTCGAATATTCACATTCAGTTTACCACTATGTCTTTAATCCTCTTTCTGCTTAATTCGTTGGTTTTCATTACCAGGTTCAGTTGAAGAAGTGCATCCCCTACCCCATGGCCCAGGCTTTCCAAGCAGCCAAAGCCGTGTTGTCTCGTATCCTGGCCCGTCCACGCAGGGGCCTCAGCCTCTATCACCTGCGTACCCTTCTCTTCTGGGCCTGTGACCGACTTCCTGCCGCCTACCTGTCCAGCCCTGACGCTGACACCCCTGGCCGCCTCCTCCTGGGTCTTCTGGATGACCTCGCTCATTGCATCCTGGGTAAAAACTGCCCAAACTACTTCCTGCCCCAGTGCAACATGTTGGAGCACCTGACAGACAGCCAGGCGCTGCTTGTCGCCAGGAAACTCGCTCATGTGCGCTCGGATCCCAGCGAGCACCTCCGGGCGGCTCTGGACCAAGCCCAGCAGGCGGGCCAGCTGAAGAAGGAGCTAACAGCTAGCACCAACGGCCACGGCTCCCCCGGGCACCACCCAGCCAACGGCATCATCTCGCCATCGGAGGACAAGCTGGCGCAGCGACTGCAGCAGCTGGTCACTGAGAACCCTGGCAAATCCATATCCGTCTTCCTCAATCCTGACGATGTCACCAGGCCACACTTCCGCATCGATGACAAGTTCTACTGATGCAGACATGCTGCAGCGAAGATGTGTAGAAATGTGTGTGTTAAGATTACAAACACACTCTTAAAGAAGGCTCTAAGACGCCACATCAGAGGATATGGAGACTGAAAACCAGGCAAGTGTTTTTCTTCAGAACACTGCAGGCCTGGAACTGAACACACTCCTCCTGTTCACCATCCTAAGGCTGAACAATGCAACAAAGCCTTGCTGCTTGACTGACTCTTTAAACCAAAAACACACATGTCCTACTACTGACAAATGACGTCCAATTTGGCGGACGTTGCACAACAGACCTGATGTCACCGAGCTGTTGCCACGGAGACGGCCCTCTCCTAACGAGCAGGCCTTAACGAGACTTCTCAGCTGGTGCTACAAAGACAAGGGCCGGCTTTAGTCATGTGAAATAAGTCCAGTGGAGATCAACACAGAGTGTGTGTATGTGTGTATATGTACGCCTAAGGGTTTTCACATCTTACTTACACTTCTAAAGACAGAGGGAGAAAAGCTCCTTGATTGCTGCATTTCTCCCCTTTTAATTTTAGATCAGAGTGGGCGATGGCTGAATTTGAAGGGAAAAACAAGGTGTGGCTGATGTAACTGAATGTAATGTTGTGAGGAGAACTGCCGAGTCTTTGAACAAAGAGTCTCTTTTCTCTGTCAACTACGTTTTCGCCCTCTTTTTTTTTTTTTTGATCCCACGCCTCGATTTATGGCATGTTTTTCAGTTAAAAAAATCTTTCTCAGGTATTCATAATCCTTTTTTATGTATGTGATTCCCTTTTAAGGTCTTTTAACTATATTTCAATGCCACTTAACATTTCATTAATGATGGTAATGGAATGTACCAAAGAGCTGCGTTTGAGCAGTTTTGCAGAGAGAAACATGTCTTGCATATCCCTCAACATCTAATTTTGGTCCGAGTCAGAATGTTAATGTACCTTTTCTCCTTCTGAAGGCCTGGTCACATCAGCATTTAAAATGGCGAAATTTTGCGGCAAAACCAATCAATTCCAATGGAATCCTTGTGATAAGTGGATTTGCTTGTGACGTTTGGAGGAGGCTATTGGCTTACTAGCTGTGTTGCATCCAATTTTATTTAACCTCCTCTGTTGGAGTGTAAGCTGCTCCACAAAAGATGGTTTGCAGACAGTTATGAAACCGGAGTTGATAGTACAAACTCTCTTGAAAATACTGTGTGAACTTATTGTCCTGTTAGCGACCGAGCTAATGAGTTTGCGTACTGACAATTAGCAGTTAGCAAACTGTTAGTGACAGTTAGCAAACGGCCCGGTGCAGCGAAAATAGAAAGAAGCTCGGTGAGCCATTGTGACTGACCAGCGCTAGTGTGTCGTGGTCGCCTAGCGCGTTAGCTCGCTAGCTACAGTTGTTCACCAACTGGCCCTGCGAGTATTCACTACCAGAGCTGCGAGAATTATTCCACTAATCCATCTTTTTGATCGACAGAAAACTAATTGGCAACTGTTTTCATAATCAATTAATGGCGATTGACGATTTGATGCTTTTCTTTGTCATATATGATAGTAAATTGAAAATGTTTGAGTTTTAGACTGCAGATAAGCAATTTGAAGATGTCACTTTGGGCTCTGGGACATTATAATGGTCATCTTTCACAGTTTGCTGACATTTTACAGATAAAATAATTGATCAGTAGTTGAAAAAAAGTGTGAGTTGCAGCCTGATCACTGCGTCTACCCACAGCTACTTGGAACATATATTTTCCCGACGTGTTAATTTCGCTGTGCCACTTTCTGATGTGACCGGGCCTCGGCAAAACGGTTAAGACTGAAAAAGATGGGGATGTTAAATGAATTAAACTGGTTAATTATAATATAATACAATGGTTTCCTTCTACTGTACTAAGATGCAAGAGTTGTTATAACATTTGAGAAATCCTTGAAACTTCAAGTTTTTGACTTTCGTGTTCTTACCTGAGCAGACGTTTTAGGTCCTTCGTGTTTGGAGTGCTAAGGTAGGCCCTTTATAAGGGATTTAGAAAATATAACCCTGTGTATGGAATGTATTGACGGAGTTGAAAAAGGTCTGGATTGAACAAAAAGACAAGTACAGAATAGCTGTGGAGTCAGCACTTTGGCTATTCATCTACCGTAGTCACGACAAAGTCAAGGTACTTAACTGTGGGCCCAGTACATCATCTAAGTGTGTCTGTTAACTTTTCGTTGAAGAAACAGTTTTGTGTGTCTCTCATTCGATTTTTTCGGAGACTGGTTCTGACTTGACTGCTTCTGATAATTGTCCCCCGTCTCCTCTGCTTGGTTGGTCTTTTTTAATGAGCTTTGTGCGTGCGCGCGCGCGCGTGTGTGTGTGTGTGTGCGCGCGCTCACGGAGAGATGAACCACGCAGCAGGACGCAGACAGACACCCAGATGCTGCCCACTGAATTATACCCTCAGTGGGTGTGTTAGTTGCTGGGCCCTATCGTTTCTCACCAGACAGGAGCCATCCACAGGGGGATGGAGGGGATCGATAGAGGATGGATGGAGGGGAGGATGGAGGGGAGGAGACAGGCTCTCCTCTGGTCCTTTTGAAGAGGGAAGATGGGCCTTGCGGGGCCTGGACGGCTGCCTCTCTCTGGGACTGTCGCTGTCTTTCTCTGCCCATTTCTTTTTTTTCCTCTGCTGGTTCTGTCTCTCTCTCACTCTCTTTCATTTTCTCTCACTCGTATGGCTCTAAAGTTCCATTTATTCCTTCTCCCTCCCTCCTCCCATTTAGATTTCTCCTCAGAGGGTTGGCATCTTTCTTTCTGTTAGTACTGGAGGTCCAGAGCAACACAAGGCTGCTCCCAAAATTTGGTACTAGTCCAACCTTATGTTTACACTGTTTACACTGATTTGATTGCAAGCTGTACAGCAAGTAAATGGTGTAGTGGAAAGAACAAGTATAACCAGACAAGCATTAATGTTCTCCCTTCCACTTGCATTAGTTTCGTGGGTCTTACTTGTTTTATCTTAGAGAATTAGAGACGAAACACTATCTGCAAACAAACTGATGGGTAAACTTTGATTCGATGGGGTTTACCAAGCACTAAAATGCTGCTTCCTGTGTTAGCGCATAGGCAGGGTATAAAATGCTACAAGCACATGACTGGTTACAGTTAAGTTTACGTAAATATGAAGGTGATGGTGGTTCATTCTGGTGATTTTTAAGCTGCTGGTGGATTGTTTTTCCTTCAGACAGGCATATAAACATTTCTGAGTATAAACATATCTGCTCTCAAAGTCTGGGTCTATAAATTTCATGTGCTAACTACTGAATGAATATTTTACAGCATCTGTCTGTACTGTGTGTGTGTGTGTGTGTGAATGGAACCTGAGGAAAACCAAAGCATGTTGTTGAGGTTGTACAGAATGTCTAAGCAGGGTGTGTATTCAGCTGTCAGGTGTGTGTTTTCAGCACTTTTTTTCCAAGACAGGCTCAAATGTCGTTACCCAAATTGTACAAGTTTTGAGTAGTCCTAAAGAAAATCGCAGCATTTATTTATTGGAAAATGTAGTTAATATAAAGGTACCTTCTCATTGCCCTCTTTAATGATTGACTGAGAGTGTTGGCAGTGTAAAATGTGTCAGGTGTGCGTCTCACTTTGTACCTTAATGGGCCTAGTTAGAGATTACTAGACACTGGAAACAATCAATGTTTTTCCTGAATTGTATACATGAACTCTTTGTGGAGAATATCAAATCCTGTATTTTACAATAGTGTCAGTTTCTTGATATGCAATCAGGACCCCTATGGAAAGGCCTGTCATTTACAACGCCTGCTCTAACCGTACTTCAGTGTAGATTTACTGTAGTTGTGGAAAGGGGGAATCACTTATCTGCTGTCCAGGGATTGCATGAAACACAGATGACGCTCCCAAACATCAATCGACTCTATTTATAATCATGACTGTTTTCTGTGCCGCAACTCTCTGCTGATTCTGTTTAAGATTCGCTCAACTTCTGTGGATAAATAACTGACCAAAAACAATGAATGTATCCACCATATCTCGCTAATCTGTTCCCTACTTGAGAACACATAAAATCTAATTTCTCACAGTTGTCTGAGCAGATGTTCTCTGGCCTGCGCTCGAGTGCTGAGATAATAATCTGTACTGAATCGCTCCACAGTTTGAGGAATTGAATTTCATATCTCTTTTATTACTTGAGTTCTTCCTCTTTTTTTTTCTTTTTTGAATAAGTGCAAATTATTTTCTCTGTATCATGATATCATGACTGATTTGCTGTATTTATTACTGATATTTTCTGGGGGTTTATATTGATCAATCTTCAAGCTTTAGCATGAAATAAATCACTACATTTCAAATCACATTGTGTGGAAATACATTCATTATGCGTGCGGTATTTTTTATTTTTCTCGCTGTGTTAAGCAGAATGGTTAATTAAAAGAAAAATACTCTTCCGGTCTGTGAATCATGTCTACAGTTTCTCATTTAATTTGAGCTGCAACGCATGATCAGTCCAACAGAGGGGGCTCTAAGACAGTGTTTGTACTGAGGATGCTTCACCTGAGTCTGTTGTGCTCCGTCACACTGTGTTAGGAGCATGAGAGGATTCTCCAGGCTGACGGTGCACACTGATACACGTGCTGTCAGTATCCAAACACTGACTTGGCGAATGTTAGTGCAGGACTTGCTTTTACTATTGGTAAGACTATAGGGCAGTCAAGCAGGTAATTATTCTCCTGTATTTTAGGAAACCTGTCTTTAACCCTCAGTGTCTGCTCAGAATCTTATGTATCCAACTCACAGAGTCAGTCTGCGGCATCATGAACACAAAAAAGAATGACCATAACATGATGCTTTCTTGTTATTTGTCAGTGAATTCTCTTTTTTTCTTGTCCATGGAAAGGTCAGGGTCAGAATGCAAATTTTTCCTTAAGTGGCACATTGCTGCTACCTTCTTGCTGATGGTCTAGATGGACACTCCCCCCTGATAAATTGCATGTTACCTATTTATTTCTCCTCTTAGGTGTCTGAGCTGCAACAGTGCAAACTACTTGAAAACAGCATTTCTGTGTTACTGACTTTGAATTAGCAGCGAACAAACAAGGCTCCTCATTAGTTGATATTAACTAGCTTCCACTTACAGTTTGGTCATTTGGGGATGGGGATTGTAGTGACCTTCTGCTGTAGATTTTCCATCCTATACTTGGGACATGGACCATTGATATAGGCTGTCCCTTATGGAAAGAGTTAGGATTTACATTCATATTCTACAAAATAGAGGCATGTTGGTTCTGATGAAATAACATGCTCATTATTTGGAGAGTTTGTTCAAATTCGTTACTTTAAACTCGAAAGAAGACAGTGGACACGTGACTTAATACTCAACTTCATGCACAATTACATTATAAGGGTGAGACAAGGTCAAAATAAATGTCAGAATGGAGTTCGACATGTCCATACAGACAGGGTCTCATTTTAAAGTGAAAGTGTTTAAAGGTATAACGAGTAGGAATTGTCGGTTGCTGTTTGTAAACACAACATTCAAAGTTGGCCCCTCCTCCCCAGCTCAAAGC
>NTHP01000143.1:917681-931438 GCA_003416845.1 Oplegnathus fasciatus
ACGTCGCGCCGGTGTTACCATGTATGTGGTATTTGCTACCAAGAGCTAGTTTTGGTGCAAAATACCACTACTGGTAGCGCTACCCTATGCGCCAGGCGGCGTAATGGGAGTGAGTGAGTGAGAGTAATGTTTACTTTTTCTTGACAAGTGACCCCTTGTCCTATAGCCGTAGGCTGTATTCACACTATAGCACACAAAACGAGGCTCTGGCATAGATCTATAATGATCTGTTTCGACTACCAGACGAAATGGCTTACAGGTTACAATGAGAAGAGAATAGCGATATTAACAGACCATTTCACCAAGCAAATGTTTTTAGTTTGGTCTCAAAATGATGATGATTTGTTATCTTATAGTTACATTCAGAGACACTCCTTATCAATTTGTCCTTCATCTATTAAGGAATAGTTTGTGAAATATGCTTATTGGCTTTCTTGCTGAGACTTAAATGAGACGATCGACCACTCTCCTATCTGCCTGTTAGATATGAAGCTGGTGCTTAGCTTAGTGTAAAGACTAGAAACGGGGGGGAAAGAGCTAGCCTGGCTCTGTCCAAAGGTGAAACCATCAGCCTACCAGCACCTCTAAAGCTCATCAATTAACATATTGTATTGTATTTGTTTAATCCATACAAAAACCACAAGAGTAAAAACAACAATTTGCAGTTTTATGCGGGGTTACTTATTGGACTATTTTTTAGCTGGGCGCAGTGACTTCTTCCGATGGTTGCCTGGCAACCTCACAGTGGCAGCAGGGCTCCAGGAAGTCACTGCGCCCTGCCAAGAAAGTCTCCCCTATAAAACTTCTGTAGTAACTGTATTATGTTAACACGCTAACATTAGCACGTTAGCTGCTGAACCTTAGTACAGCAGAGGCTGGTGTTGTTTTTCTCCAATTGTGACTACCTGGGGATTGGCCTATCCAAGTCTGAATCTGAGTAGGATATTATAGACTTATTCTTAACATATTTGCATTTATGCGGATGGTAAAAGTGTGATATATTGAAACATTATTCTTCACACAATAATTGCAATGACTGCAAAAGGCTATTCCTGTCACCTCCAGAATGGACAAAGGGAGCAGCCGATACAGATGATCAACAACATTTGGACAGGAATCACGGCCAGGGCGCTACAGCTCCAGGTTCCATCAAAGGTCAGCTCTGCTTTAAATTCTTTCGGACACCTGGGGCCTCAGCCAATGTTGTGACACATCTGAGCAGCAGCTCTGATTTAATGCCGCGAAATATCAGTGGGTCACATTTTCACCCATTGTGTGTGTGTTAAGCTAAAACTAATCTCCTTCATTGTGGAAGGTATGAATGCCTCATACAGAGGAGGTCCCATATGTTTGGCTCTAACCTGAAGCAGAGATGCCAAAATGATTTTTTGCGCTCATTGATTTTTGACGCTGTAGTCGATACTGTTGACTTTGTGGCTTGGCCAGAAAAAGCCTCCAGCCTCAAGTTTTCTCATCTCCAGACTCAGGAGAGAGGGAAAAACCAAAAAACACAGAGAGAGTCTTTGGCTAAGTACGTCCTCCTCATGCTGAGTGTTTCCCCTGCTGTTCTTGACATAAGCACTTTTTCTGTTGGGGTTGTCATTAGTTTGCTGTATCTACTGCATTTGCGTGTGTGTCTGTGTGTGTGTGTGTGTGTGTGTGTGAGCTTTTGGTTCAAATGAGTGTTTGCAGAATTAATCTTTGTCACATCTCTGTTCCTTCATTATATTGTACAAGCCTCTTCCTCTCTTCTCCGCTGTTGCTCTCTCTCTCTCTCTGTGTGTGTGTGTGTGTGTGTGTGCGCGCGCAGACAGCTCCAGCAGAAGGCGCTTGATGACGTCACCGTTGATTGTAATGCTGGCAGTCATGTCTGTCATTGGACACAATTACTTTTATTGATCAACATCTCCACCCTCCTCTCCTTCGCTCTCCTCCTTTCAACTTTGCAGACGTTGCTGTTGGCATCAGATGAGGCGCGCGTGTGTGTGTGTGCATAAGAGAGAGAGAGAGAGAGAGAGAGAGACATGAGATAAAGGCAGAGCATCACCTGTTGAAAAATGCTGCAGGAAATGTTTCATTACTTTATTTATATTTCCTTTTCCTATATGAGCATGATACTTTAATTAGTGTAGCATGTTGCTAAGTCACATCAGGATTCTTCTGGTGACACACTGGCACCAGCGTCTTGGTAGTTTTCTGTGTGTCTCTTTTCTTTAGCCACACACCAGCTTTCATGTAACCTCCAGTGTTTAAAAGGACTTATGCATTAGGGATACAGTATGATTGCGCTCCCCTTTTACTTGCACTCGCATTACCAACAAATATGCTGCTAACAGATGGCACGAACTAATTTGCCACATACAAAAGCACAGACGTGGAAGTTTTATCAATGTCCTGTAAGAGAGGACTTGTTCAGTGGAGAAGAGGATGGATAAATAGTAGAACTCCAAACAAGAGGAGAGGCAGTGTTTAGTCAGTGGTCACTTTTAATGTTAAACATTAGTGTTTATAACCTGTGACTGTTCTGTCCTTGATACAGCTCAGCTCATGTTGATTACAAATTTGTAAAAATGTAGTAGCTAGTCCGGAGCTTTCGTATCACATGCTCTTCCTTATCGGCTGTTGCCTAAACTAGTTTTATTCATTTGCTGTTCTGGAGCTTTTGATCGTACCACACTGTCTTTCTCAAGAACAAACTTCTCATCTCAAGGAAATAAGAGTTCTAAGGTTGCACAAAAGACTAAAATAAAGATTAAAATAAATGTATAATTATTTTCATAATTTTATCTATTTTACCAGGCCATAGACAGTGAAATGTTAATATGGCAATAGGACAGTCTAAATGCGATGCCACAAAATACTTCTTATAAGTAAAAACAGGGGAGAGAAAAGAGTCATGATTTATGAGGTGAATGCATTATTAATAGGCTACTTCTGAACAATTTGCAAAACATTTGGCCTTTTTACTATTCTCTGTGAAGAACTTCATAAAATGCAGGATAAAATGAAATGGGTGGCAGCTTTTAATGATCAATAACAAAAATGTTAATTGTGTGATTTTTCTGAACTGATGCGTGCAGGCACACAACACATGTGCCCGGAAAGTCATCTAACACGATGTTGTGTTATCGACAGCATGAAAGCCTTAGGGTAAAATAAAGGAGTAATCATACAGGTTCAAAAAGACACAAAGTACTCAACTTCTTAACGCTGTGTGAATATGACATTTTAGCTAAAACCATAATATGGCAGAGCAAAAATGTAGAAAATGACTACAGTGTTAAATACTTTAATTTACCATATTAAAATATCTATTTATAGCACCAGCATCCAATGTGGACACAAATCATCATCTTTTACTTTTTGTTGTGTTTTCTGTGTTTAGTTGTTTTCTCACTTCCCAGCATTTTTCTCTAAATGCTGCTAATGTGCTGTCAAACTGATGAAGCTGTCGTCTTCATTTGCATGTGTTTTTGGAACTTGCAGTGTGCTGAGCTCTCAGGGCCGGGGTAAAAATCAGCTCTTGTCTTTGCTCTAAAACACAGACCTCCAGTGTGCCAGGTGCCAGTTGCCAGAGAGACCTACCTGAAAACCGTCTTTAGGCCTCTGAAATGACTACACCTCCTCTTTAAGAACTTTATACAAATTATGGACTTTTTATTGACTCAATCTTTTTATGGTGTGGTCTCACCTGAATGACAGACCACCTGCGCCCACCCACCCCCTCCTTCTCTCTCTCCCTCGTTCCCCTCCATCCCTCATTAGCCCTTCGTCAGTGCTGAATTATCCCGCCGTTTTATTATTCTCCAGAGGCGGCCGGTGCTGACGCAGCGCTGAGGAGTTGTCTTGTGCCGTCTGCTTCCACCCCCCTCCTCCCCCTCCTCCCTTCTCCCTCCCCCTTGCTTCCACAGCCCAGGAGAAAAGGAAACGAGGGAGGAAGGAGCAGGAGGAGAGGGAGGGAAGCTACCATCCCAGAGGGGCCTTTCGAGAAAGAGCAGAGGCAGGCCAACAAAGGCACGTGTGATGGAGAGGCGAATGGGACACATTAAACTTCCAACAAGAAAAAAGATTAGACAGAAGGGACAGATGGACAAAGGAGCTGACAGAAGAAAGACTGACATATTACGGATCCACCAGAGAGTTTTGGCCTAAGCTCTGGCACACATTTGCGATCTAAAATAACTCATTCTGCCTTCGCTCACTAATCTCTCGCTCTTTCTCTTTTTGCCATCTCTTTCTCCGTATACTCCAAACATACAGTTCAAAGACCCCCCTGCTCCTCCCTTTCTGTTCCCACATTAATTAAATCCGTGTGTAATTACTATCATCGAGAAGGGAATCTGAGGCGAGTAAGGAAAATTGGTCACGGCCTCGGTAGCTTTGAAGTGAAATTACTTGAGCGAAGTTTACTGCCAGAATATAAAGACATTATACCAACGGCATGCAGGGAAAGGTGGGACTTTAAAATCAAAAATGCCAGATTTGAACTGAGCTACCTGGGCTGACACATGTTTTCGGCTCAACCTGACATCTCTTTTAAGGGCATGGAAGGGTACAAACCTATAAACGAGACTGGGAGGGCTGAGAGAAGAGACTGCTTCCCCCACAGAGATCAATAAAGATTGTGTGATGATCTGTTTCTGTAGCAGAATACCAAGGCTGCTTGTCCTCATTTCACGACCTTAGAGCAAATGTTTCCCCTCAGCATCTTTTATAGTTTATTTATGAAAACAGCTTGTAATTATTCATCAGCTGCTACGGGGACTGGAAGGCATCTATGTGAAGCCATGACGCACTGGTGTGTGGTGAGTTAAACCATGTAGTTATTAAATGTTCCACACTGTATTGGACCAACTAACATTTGGGAATAGTCACATGTTCTTAAAGCTGCCCTGATCAGTATTTTTATATGAACAATGAATCAAATGTAACATGAAAGGAGTGACTTACAGTGACTGGTTCTCCTCAGCTCTACAGAGCATTTTAGCATCTTTCAGCTTATTGTTTTGGTTTTAGGGCCCACAGCTTTACTGTTCTGATTCACTCTCAGGGCTCTTTAGCCAAAATGACTTAAACCTTGTCCACATTTTACTGTGGAAAATCACAAGTGCACAGAAATATTTGAAAGGAAGAAACAGAAGTTGTGGTAGTGAACAGCGACATGCTGTAGTGTTTCATCGCCGCTGCAGTCAGAGATCAGATCTTTGACCCTGTCGCTGACCTCTCTAACAGCAGCAAGATAGCTGGTCTCATATGTGTATTGTGCATTCTCAGATGAATATAAACATTAGTATTTGGTGCACAGACTCACTTGTTGTTTTCACCGATGCTGTTGGTCTGGGTTCATGTCATGTCATGTCATTTTTGGGGAATCATTAGCGTTACAGTTATCACAACCTTTTGTAACACAGGTAAAATATACACTTCATTCACAAAGACTACAAAACAATATAACCAAAGCATCAAAATTAATTATAATCATACAGTTCATGAATTACATATATACAGTATATCTTCTGTATGTGTGTGTGTGTGTGTGTGAATGCATGCATGCGTGTGCTGTGTGCGTCTAGGTCATTCACCGTCCCTCAGGTTGTGGTATGTTGATACGTATTGGGCATCAAGATATACCCGGCCTCCTTCTCCTAGGAGTATTTTTTAATTTTGAGAGCTCATTAAGCTCTTTGAAATGTGAAATTACAGAGTTGAACTTGTTAAAGTAAATGTTCCTTATAACACTGAATGTTTTACATTGTAGGAGGAAGTGCATCTCTGTCTCAACCTCACCTGTCGAACAGCGACCACATATTCTGCTTTCTTTTGGTTGCCATGATTCTTCGAGTCTTCCTTTTTCAATTTCCAGTTTGTGGTCACAGCTTTTCAGTAATTCTTGAAACTTTGTTGGGTGGTTCAACAAGTCTCACAAGCTGTTCAAACCATTTTTGAGAAAGTAAAGACGAAACATGTTACATTCAATGTGATTCTAAATCATGTTATTTCCTCAGATGATATCTACAGCGGGGATTTTGGAGCTGGATCCATACTATGAACTAAACGTAAGGATACCTCAGCCTCTGTTGCTTCACTTTTAACCGTTCTTTGTAAAATATGTCACTCAGAACTCCTCCACTTTATGGAAGTCGATTTAAAATTTTGATTAAGGTCCCTTCCCAGTCACAGCAAAATTAAAGGAGTGATGTGTGTTAGCTGCTACAGTAGCGGCCACTTCATGTTGGGTTTCAATTGATAGTTTTAGTGTCTCATAATGGTCTAATTCTGTTTGAGGTTTCTGGGCATGAATGAAGTATAATTATGAAAGAAAGAAAGAAAGAAAGAAAGAAAGAAAGAAAGAAAGAAATCAGTATCAAAGTATCAAAAATCCCATGAGGTCAAAGCCAATTTTAGGTGTTTACATTTCTTTGTTTCAGCCATCACAGCCACCCACCATTCACCTGCTCACAGAGGCACCACCGCCTCAGATTGAACTAATAACCTTTGAGCTGTCAGTCATCGTCTTTGCCTCGAGGCTAACCTGCTGCCATCATCTTTTCTCCATTCTGTGATTATCCTGCCTTCCTCTCTGCCCTTTCCTCCTCCTACATGGACCGCTCAGGCCAGGGGACGACAGAGACATGAATAATTCTGCAACAAAGCTGTATTTATTATTGCACTTAGTTTAATAGGAACCAGTGAATAATACCTGTGTGTGTGTGCACGTGTGCATGTGTGTTGTGTATGTGTGTTGGGAAATTATTGTGAAATCTCCTCTCCTCCATCCATCCCTTTCTTCTCCCTCATTCCTCCTCTCTCCACACACACACAGGAGCTCACTGACATGAATAGAAATGCACCCCTCCCACACACCCACACCCACACACACACACACACACACACACACACACACAGAATATGAATGAAATAAGACACGTGGTGAAGTTAAATGGATTTCTAATGTGATGCCCAGTCCCTCCACTTTCAGGCAATGTGTGTGTGCCCGTGTATGTGTGTGTGTGTTAGAGAGATGATTGAGTGATGCAGGACTTGATCAATGTGTGTGCGTGTGTGCGTGTGTGTGTATTGTCCCAGCTTTTATTGACATTGAGCTAAGGGAGGGACAAATGGAGGCAGAAGTGAATGGAGCAGGAAGTCTCTGTACGTGTGTGTGCGTGCTTATGTGTGTGTGTGTGTGTGTGTGTGTGTGCATCACTGTGCTCTTGCAAGATGGTTTGCATTTATGCCAAAAAATGTATGTGTGTACTGTATGTCTGTGTGTATATGTGTATATATTTGCAGACATTAAACACACACACACACTCATGCGCACACACGCACACACACACACACACACACACACACACACACACACACTGTTGTATTATAGGCTTCTCCTGCTGAGCTTCTATTTGGGCTCAAAGAAATATGTTTCTGAAATAATTCAAAAAGCCAGGTAATACATTTTTGCACACAGGTTTTTTTTTGGCCATGTTGGGAGAGAGGATGTGAGGGCGAAGTGAAGAAGGAAAGGAGGTGAAAACGGACTGATTGGAGGAAAAGTAGAGTACTCCAGGGAGAGATAATGGAAACAGATGAAGGGAGTGGAGAAGGAGAATGTGAAGGTATGAAATGGAGTAATACTCTGAATCTAATATTACTTTTTATGTAAGGGCACTGGTGTGAACTTATATTATTAAAACAGCACCGCAGCAAGAAGAGAGAGATAGTGCATGTGTGTGTGTGTGTGTGCATACATATCGCCACGTGTGTTTTTTCTTTGCGGGCAATCCATCATTTTACAATCTGTGCTTACAATAGAAAGCAATCCCATAACACGAACATACACAGAAATTACAGTGCACATTGATCCACAACAGAACTGTTCTCTCTGTAACACACACACACTGTTACAGCAGAGCTCAGGCATCCTAAGTGCAGAATGCTGTTCACACCCGCTGCCTTGTACTGTACGTTCTTGGAATGACACACGGACATGAACATGTGACAGACACACACTTTGCATCTGCATGTACAGTGTGTAAGTGCACAGATAAAGACAAACACTGCAGATCTTTTACCTTTGTTGCTTCCAGTACACTGAGAGACTGTACGGAAATAACTGGGGTGAGGAGGGGGGTTGAACCTTATACTGGTTGAACAGCATTGGTAATAAAAGAGGCAAAACATAACAAATTGAAGGGAGTGTACCCTGATCTTTTTGCGTGTCATTTAGCGCCGTTGCATTTTATGAGTTTTTCCGTGCAGGAATGGACGAAGGCAGGTGACCTTCGTCAGGTGACTTTTGTCGTCATGGTAACAATATTCAGGTGAGCTTCGGCTTTTTGGTTAGGTTTAGGCACCAAAACTACTTGGTTAGGTTTAGGAAAAGATCATGGTTTGGGCTCAAATAAGTACGTTAGTTACGTCAGTTAAGTTACGTACGTAAGTTAAAATACGTTACGTACGTGATGTAAGTTAAATACGTAACGTAAGTTAACTTAGGTATGTAAATGGAGCGACGCCTGCAAGCTAGTTCAGGCAGGCAACTCGAGCTGCACTGCTATACGCATGTGATATGCCTCACTCTCCACAACAATCCATTAAACACAACCTCCCAATTTGGTGGTCTATTTAAGCTGCAAAAAATTTCCAAGCTCTCCCTCTGCCTGTCAATGCTGCTGCTGCTCTGTGTCAGTACTGCTGCCTGTTCCTTCAGCACCAGCACCACCACTCCAACATCCACCTGTAGGCTCTGGCAAGATATTTGCTCATCACTCCCCAATATCTCTATGTAAATATATCTGCGGGGAGTGATGAGGTTGGAGCCAAGACGCCAAACTCTAACTATGGTCTGTTGCTGTAATAAACATTTCAAACGTGAGTTGTCTGACTGAACTTAAAATAAGTCCCAACGTTGACTTTTGGTTTCACACGGGACACAAACAGCGGTCTTCTGGGTGAAAGTCCTGTTTTTGTTTGACCCATCCATCCACCTCTACTTCCACCTCCACCTCTTTTTACTACGTCACCTGACATTTGCGTGTTAAATGACACACCGCCTCTGCACAATATAAGTCAGTAGAGACTAAATGGCATGGAATGACACGCGAAAAGCAACAAATGCGTTGTGATAACGCGCTAAATGACTTAAGACATTGGCATGCTATTCATACGCCATTTGGTGAGACCAGGCTGTGTTTGCACTGTGTTCCAGTAAGTTTGCCAAATTTGAATTTATAACTGATATTGTAATGTTTGCAATTTTAATGAAAAAAATGAAGACAGTTCACTTCTTCAAACCAATGTATTTGTTATTTAGAGTTGGCTGTACAACTTCTGTGTGCCTTTGAATTCAGGAATAGGTCTTTCTATAGGGGCCTGTGCTCAGGTAATCAAGCATGGTGCATCATGCGGCTCAGTTAACCAAACATGGAGGTATCAAAGCAGAGACGGAGCTTTCATGTAGAAGAAATTCATATCCTCTAAATAGAAAGGAACATGTGCCCCCCCTCCTCACACTGAATATAAATGAGTATTTGAGGGCACACAGAAAAGGTGACATTTAATTATAACCATGTACAGTGCTCTGGATGTAGTTTATAAAGAAGTATTGCAAAACTACAGGTTGCACAGCTACCATGCTCTGCACTGTAATTGTTTTATAGTAACCTATCACTGGTTAAAAGAGAAGGATTTTAAAAAAGACCATTTGCAACAAAAGCACCCCACAGGGTGTGGAGTTAGAAAGAGGTGAGTTTACCAGACTCCTGTATCACGCTCCTCATCTCCGCTCGAGGCTACATTAGCCACTGCTAGCATAACACACCCAAATCTCAGACTGTCGGTGGTACGACAATGTTATAGGAGTGACTTAAGAATTTTGAATCATGCCACCAATCTTTCTATAAGACCACTTGTTAACAGTACACCTGTAGAGTTAGAGGTAGGATTTTACTTACATTTTACTCACTAAGTGGGCTTTTATTTTTCTTTCTCCCACTCCACTTAAAAGATTTTCTGAGATGTCCTTGCCACATTGGAGGACTTAATTTACTGGAATCTACTATAGTTAGTAGCATGTAAATAACAACTTGGGCGCATGGGGATATAAAATCTGAGTTTAAACTGATCTGCTTCTTTTAAAAATCTAGATATTTTTTGTGAAAGTTGGTAAAATATTATAACACTAAGCGACATCTGTTGATTATGTTCAGAAACAATTTCACAAATCCGTACTGTCTACATATTTGTGATCCTTCTTGACACAAAGTAGACAATAGACAATTCCATCCTCCTCATCATTGGGAAATTTATATTATGGCATAGGTCTTTGTAAGAGTGGGGGTTTTGTCTCAGTCAAATCTGAGTGCAAGTGAACTGTGAAAATAACAGGACTCTGACTCTCGTGTCCAGGCTCTGGTACTGAGGCATCCAGTGATGTGTACAGTAACAGTCAGTTGCGGCGAGGTGACATGAGGTGACTGTCAGACAGCTCTATCTGCATATATAACATGTGCTCCTTTGTCGCAGCCACTTATTCCTCCTGTCCATCAACGTCTGCATATGACGGAGGCGAGCTACGGATCGGTGCCTCATAGACGGAGGAAGAGAGGGGAGTGGAAGGGGGATGGGGTGAGAGGGAGTGAGGGAGAGCTGGGGAAGGACAGTGAGAATGACGGAGACTGGAAGAGAACCAAGTGCTGGGATGAACACAGAGAGCAATTCACGTCTTTCACACCGTAGGATGAGTCATCTTGCTCGGCACTGCGCTGTGAATGAAACAGAATGGGGAGGGACACCTGCAGAGACGGGGCTGTGGAGTGTGTGAGAGAGGGCGAGAAAGCATTACACACACTCACTGAGAGAGGAAAAAAAAACTAACCACATGATGTCTACCTCAGATTCTGTCAATGAAAGTGGGAGGAGTGCCAGTCACAAACAGGAGGGAGGGAACGAAACTGCATGCAATCATTGGAGTGAATTTATGTGACGACGCAGTCCTCCACAGTCGTGGCACTGATGTCAAGATACTAAAATTTCCTGGTCAAGCTGAAATGGCTGTCTGTTTCCTGAAACTCTGAAATTCTTTGATTGCGTCAGGCCTTGTAGACTACCTGTTACCATTATCCTTCCAGCAGGTCGGTCTCAGTCTCAATGAATCTATAAAGTCTAATACTTAAAGTCTATATCTGTCCTGCTGATGAGAAAATGTAAATTTACTAGAAACCACTGTATCTCTCCAACCCTCTGTTTATTTGTGTCCCACAAGCACAGCTGTGTGCATATCCCTCTCTCTTCTCCCTAGTTTCTCCTCCTTGTTCTCTCTTTTCACTCAGGATTCTCTGTGTTGGACCATCGGCCGCCTTGGGACCTCGCTCTCTCCAATGGCCGGCGGTGCCTCATTCCAGATGTTTGGATCTGTCGGCGTGCATGTTGTCCTTGTCTGTCTCTCCTGTCTGTGTGAATGGTGTGCTTAGGCTTTGCCTCTTGTGTGTTTGTGTAGTGCGTCCTCTTAACAGGTCTTCATTGGTGGAATGGAGGTCGTGTGGCTCAGGTCTGTTTGCAGACACCTGAAGTTGCTCAACATCCTCCCAGATCCATATTCTTCATATCTGTTTACAATCTATCTATAATTTTCTCATTCAGATTGTCCATTTTGTAATGTTTATTGTCTATTCTGTACACACGGCTATTGCATGTCTGTCCGCCCTGGGAGAGGGATCCATCCTCTGTTGCTCTTCCTGAGGTTTCTTTCATTTTTTCCCCCCAATTAGAGGGTTTTTTTGGCGAGTTTTTCCTTATCCAAATCCAGGGTCTGAGGATAGAGGGTGTTGTATGCTGTATAGATTGTAAAGCCCTTTAAGGCAAAATTGTGATTCGTGATATTAGGCTATATAAATAAAGTTGACCTCACTTGACTGGTAGTCTTGCAGTCTGCATTGGCGTACGTGGGAAAAAAATACATTTACATCTACCATTAAAATTCCCTCCTCTTACCTGTGTGTTACCTCCTAAGGGTAACTGTTACTCCAACCCTATCCCCAGGCATCTGTATGAAACACTCATGCCTAATACAGAAACAAAATCCCTCATGTGTTTTTTCTGCACATAATGACTTTGCATCATCTACTGCACTTTCCTCCAAAAGCTCAATTTTTTGAGGTATTTTTATGACATTGTGTTGTGTTTTGTCGGGGAATTCAAATAATGAGCAGATAAGAGCGAGTGGGGTTAGAAGGGAAAGCTTGTCTAACTCTGCCACATGTGGTCAAAGGCATACAGCTGAACAGGACATTCCTGCAGTATGCATGAGGTTGCAATAACTAGTGTGTTCAGATCTTCCATGGATTCCAATGAAATAATCTGCTGGTGTATTTCCTTGCCGTAAGGCGTTTAGCCTCTGGGTGTGCACCAGTTTTAATTAGAGGCCAATGACTGAATCAATCAACCCATCAATCAGTTATTTTAACCAATCACTTGTAAAGTCATTTGTCACAGATCACCACCTCTCATCCAGTGCCAAGGGGGATGCTGCCAAAGAACAACACGAGTTAGGGAGAAAGAGCAAAGGAAAGTCAAAAAGGAATACTGTGGTGCTATTATGCATGCAAATAAATCAAAGCAAAGTTGTCAATATCAAAATGCCAATGGTAGCATTTGTTGTGGCGGAAAAAAAAACAAAACCACAAACAATGGAGAGAAGATCAATAAATGGAATTGAAATCTATTGCTGAGCCAGTGGTTGGGTCAAAGACTTGAGGCTGGATTGAGATCTATGGATCTGACTTCTTTGAAGTTAGACCCACAGGACCACAGAACTGGAGATAACCGTTCTTTTACGATCTGTCCACTCAGTGTTTTCTGTTAACTACTCTTTCTTTTGTTGTTGTGTGGGATTAAACATGACATCAGACACCAGCAGTTTGAAAACTTGGAGGAATGATGCATCTTGTGTTAAAGGATAAACCCAGTTTATTACAACTTGGGTCTCATTTTAACATAATCTCCGTTTCTGAGATCTGGGAGCACAGTAATATTGCTATATCAAGGTCCATGGACGGATTATTAAACAATACCAGAAAAAACAGAAGAATGATGCACTGACTGACCCAAGGTGTGTGTGTGTGTGTGTGTGTGCGTGCCATCTGAGGAGGATGCTTGCTTTGTGGATGTGCATGAGGTGCGCATATCTCTGGTTTGTTTAGTCACACTGGGGTTAATCACACCGTGCTGTCCTGATTGGTTTGAAGCTAATCCCTGCGGGAACATTAGTACTAACATACATCCTCACACAGATGAATGCACACGCACACACACACACACACACACACACACACACACACACACACTCCTCTGCTTCTTCTGCACACACTCTCNNNNTGTCTCCCTTTGCTAGCTGTGAACACTTACTTTACTGTGTCTGTCTTTTTCTATCTCCCCACCACCAGGGTAATGGACGCTCACACAGGGAAAGGCAGATGTCACACTCACAACTTATAAAGTTATCTAACGTCACACACGCACACACACTTGCACACGCCAACTGACCTTGGGGACGCTATCATGTGTGCAGGCTGCCTCTCAGCCTCTCACGCTTTGCACACACACATACATGCTCATGCTGTGTGTGTGTGTGTGTGTCCACATGCACATGAATGAAAGTGGGAGACTGTTTAAATTAGTGATTAAACTGTTTATTTGCCTGATTCTTTGCACGTCTCTTTGTGTATTATTGACCATCTCCAAATGCTTTATTCATCTGT
>NTHP01000143.1:942563-978313 GCA_003416845.1 Oplegnathus fasciatus
TTTTTTTTGGTGTGTAGCATAAAGGGACTACAGCTTGAATTTTGTTATACAACCCTGTGTTGTATAATGTTAAATAAATTAACTCTTGAATCCCCTGGACCCTTGATCATGGCAGTATCATGCTGAAATAACTAATACAAATTCTTTGAAAATTATCTGCTATTTCAACTTTAATCTTGGCAGTAATTATGCATATAATTAAGCTATTAAGCATAAAAACTATGTTTTCATACATGTTCCCACTAATGGAAAATAAAATTTTAAATGAAAAAAAAATTAAAAATTTCCTTTTAATATCAACAGCCCTGAACCTCCATAAACAGTGACATGGATTGTGATATAATTTAGGGATCTGCAAGAAAGCCACCACATCCCAGCACTCCTCTCACACACCTATATTCCTCCATTGTCTTTTATTCAATTGGTTCACTCTAACAAATCAAAACCTAAATGCAAAATATACAGTATACCATGTATATACACCGACCGGCCACTGTACAACCTTATGTGATCCAGTACAACAGCTCTGCCATTAATTCTACTGTTACGAAGCTTGTAATTTTTCAGTTTTTGTTGACACTTTCAGAAAGGTAATAATTCTGCTTTATGTTTGTTACTGAGGGTCATAGTGTGTGGTGGTGTTGTACCGGAGTGCATTATATCAAAAGGATTGTTTTTAATATTTTGTTCACCCCATTTAGATGAGAGGGGCAGAATATTTAAACTACCTTTCAATATAATGTACTCCAGTACAGCACCACCGCCCACTACGACCTCAATAATAAACATAAAGTAGAATTATTACCTTTCTGACAGCATCAACAAAAGCTGAAAAATTATAAGCTTCGTAAAAGTTGAATTCATGGCGGAGCTGTTGTATTGGATCACATTAGATTGCACAGGTGTACTTAAAGAAGTGGCCGGTTGGCGTGTACCCCATGTTCATCATCATCATCATTGTCACTCAGTGATTTAATTTTAAATAATACAGCCAGAGTTGGGGCCTTTAAATAGATAAATTAAGTAATAAATCGTAATTATCTTGTTGAAGTCTTCTGATTAAAATGAACTAGCAATAATTTAAAGTAAAACCCATACAAGCAACAAAGAAGCAAACAAATAAATCCGACAGACAAGAGGCAAAAGCTTTGTATCTCGATCCTGAACATGCTCACGATCCTGAACTGAATTTGATCTCCACACATCAGCTTTCATCAGCCAGCCAATCAGTTGCTACTTGCAACTTTTCCAAGCTGCTGTTTGCTTCAGGGCACCGCCTACTCTGTGCGTGGGCCTCACATGACAAAGCTGATCAGCTGTCAATCATGCTATATGGAGAATTGTCCCCTGGCTACTGCCATCAGATTTGTAATCCTCAGTGATAATGGCTAATCCAATTTAGAAAATCCCTGCTGTTAAAAACTCAACTATACAGTGGTTCATACAGTATAGAACATAAATATAGAATACACATAGGATATCATGCTGTGTGAAAAACTCTCCCTCTCTAACACTCACTCATGTAGCACAGAGTTAATACCATCAAAGGCCACTCTGCTGTCTTTCTTCATGTGCCAGGGAGGCTGGAATACACTGAACCACCTCCTATAGGACGTGATGGGAGCGGAGAGCGAAGGAAGAGAGAGAAGAAGAGGAGGAGGTTTCACACCAGGAGATGTCATAATTGTTGGGATTATAAAATGAAGATGGGCTGAACAGCAGGGAGACACTTCCACATTTCTAATGAGAGCTAATTTACCCAGAGGGTCGACTGGGAGGCGTATCTGCCTTGTCAAGGTAGCGCAGGGGTGAGATTACACAGACACAGAGCCTGAGGCGAAACCAGAGAAGAAGACAAAGGACGGGAGATAAAGAGAACAGGACATGTTGGAAAAAGATAGAATTATGAAAATGTGTGTGTTGCAGTGATATAGTGGATATTGTCCAATCAGTGTGATATTGGAAATATTGGGATGCAACCAAAGTACAATTGTGTGAGTAGAGAATGTAAAAGAGAAAGAAAAGAAAAGATCTTTCTTTCCCTGTCTACTTTAGAGGACTCCCCTCCCAAATAATGAAAGCCACTCTACTGCCCTATCTCTGTTTCCCTCTCCATCCCTCGCTTCCTCTGCCATCCCTCGTTCTTCCTCTGCGGATCATGGCAGGCTAATCTCAATCTGTTTCGCTGTGATATCACACAACAGCTCTATAGCTGCAGTGGTGCCAGCCTATTGGGCGCGCCTGCCCCAGCGCCAGCTCTCGCTGTCTGCCAGCCGGCACCGGCTCGCTCGCAGCTCTGGCGCTCCGCACACTCCACGGTTTAGTGGGGTTTTCCATTGGCCGCATCCAAACACTCAGCTCTGCTGCTACAAAAGTGTGTCCCAGCCATTGTGCTGCTCGTTATGTCCCTGTCCTCCTCCTCCTTTTGTCATTTTCTACTCATTTACTCCACTTTGAAGTGCGTGTTACACCGAGGTGTCACGCTCCACTTCCTAATAAAAGCGAGAGCAATTAAGAAAACAAGCAGACGTGCAGGCTATTAAGCAGGCCTCTAGCACCAATGTAAATTTTCCACAAGCTAAATGTGACCAAGCATCAGTAATGAAGACGCAGTCAGAAATTGATTTGGTCTGATGGGTTAGATTCAAAGTTGCTATGTTTTAATATTTCCACCAGTTTTTGAGGCAGTTTCACTTTGAGTAGCTCAAGTTAATATATCACCAGTGAACCAGGTTTTGATGGGAGCTCCTCTGTGAACAATTGCTCAAACCTTTTTAATTAGATGTTACAGTGTGTGTGTGTGTGTGTGTGTGTGTGTGTGTGTGTGTGGTTTCTCTCTATCCAAGCTGTCTGTTACTGGAAGTGTGAACACAGTCTGTAAAACTGTGCTCTGTTGGATTTCCCAGGTGTGCACACCTTACTGTAATTTCTTTCTGTTTTATTGCACCCTTTTATTACTGTTGACCACTGCAGACTGTTAATTATACTGAACCACTGGAAAGGAAGACTACAGTTTCTCAATGCCAGTTAGAACAAGATCACATCTTTATGATAAGCTCATTAGATTAAGAATCTGCAACTTTATTTCTATTTCTCTATTTCTAAAAGTTTGAATTTAAGTTGCCATGTTTCACTGTATTCTATATTTAAAATATTTGGTTTAAATAAACCAAGAAAGTGGTTCCCCACATTTTGGCTTGCGCCCCCTTAAAACAAAGTTTCATCTACTTGCGACCCCATGTCACAGATTGCATACATCTAAGTGTACTGGCCAGTTAAATCAAAGATACATATTGTTCTATTTGAATACTTTTTAGGGCCCTGAAGATGTAAAATTATCTGGTAATACACAGGCAAAGAGCAAATGATTAGAGGAAGTTCATATAATTTTGTGTAGTAGAAATAATCATCTCATGACCCCTGAAATTTATCATGTGACCCCAGGGGAGGTTTCAACCCACGGGATGGGAACCACTGATCTAAGACAACGAAGGCTGTCAAAAATCATGTTATACTGCAGGTTGTCTTCAGTGTCTCATAAAGTGGAAATTGCTCTGGACTCAGTAAACTGGTTAGTGTCAGGAAAAGATAGAAAAGATAATATCCCTGGCTTGAACTGCCAGACTGGCTGGTAAAAGTCTCAGTAGAGAAATGAACAAGAAACATCCTCTTTTCTCACATAAAAATGCTTCTGGTCTGCCCTGGAGAAAGTCACTGTACACCAATTTGAAGGTCTATTACTTCATTCAACCTGCTGTCAGTTGTAGTTATCTATACTGTAACAAATACTTTCTTATATTATTTTGAAAATCTGAAGACTGCAGAAGTTGATCACAGTAATAATTGCTTCACCTCTCTACATGTAGTTGAAAACTAAACTTAAAGGGAAACTACCAATTTTAGCAAAGAAAGGTCAACTTGAAAACGGAGGAGCTTTGTCAAGGTGGATAAAAAAACCCTGATGATGTCATCAAGATTACCTCAATTTGGGTTTAGAGACTACAAATTTATAACAGAAAGACTGAATTTGACCCATACTTTGACTAAACGTCAGGATATCTTGGCCTTTGCTGCATCAGTAATCCTTTGACTTTTCCTCTCGCGCAATCATCAGGTCCAAATTTTATTTAGTCCAGTACTTTGGTTCCTGCAAAACTAACGACATTCCCATCAGCCTTGGCTGTACTTTGTGTTTACAAGTGCATGCTAACACACTTAACACACTAAGATGGTGACCATGGTAAACATCATACCTACTAAACATCAGCATGTTAGCATTGTCATTGTGAGCATGTTGCCATGCTAGCCTTAGCGTTTAGCTCAAAGCACCACTGTGCCTAAGTACAGCCCCACAGAGCCCCTAGCAGGGCTGTAAACTCTTAGTCTAGTTAAGCTGTCTCTTATGAGTCCCCCAACCTCTTAGAACAGCAATATTGAAATACTGGAGTATCCCTTCTATAACAATAAGCCCAGTTTATCAATATTATGGGCTTATTTTCATATAAAAATGTATATATAAAAATAAAAAATATAAAAAATATAGACATAATACCCAAGTTGTAATAAACCTGAATTATCTGTTATCTGTTATTAACTGTCCAGCTTTTCTTGGGGACCGTAGATTGGCCTCATTTCCCCTTAATTTAATCTGTACTGCATCCATCTCCTCAGCTGCCTGTTTATGAAAGCACCCCTCATATCTCTCTGGATATCGATAGCGTCACTGCACTTATGCATCCTAATCACCCATGACAAAAAGCCTCACCGAACCAGACATAGACACACACTGCTGGTAATGCCATTATGTAACAAGTCATCTAACGCTTTGATTAAAAATTAAGAAATAAAGCTCATTTGCAAGGACGGTGCACTGAAAATGGTATAAAAAAAACCCAAAGTTTGATAGTAGGCGCCCCACTTCTTCCACAACTCTCAGAGGAAGTAAAGAAACTTCTAATGAACAGAACGAAGGCGGTGGAGCCGGTGGAGGCCACAGAGCTGAGTCCTGTGCTGCGGAGAGATTGTCCGCTTTGCTCGACTGGGTGTTGTATCTTCACAAGACAACGGGTCAGTTCTCTCCCTCTCTCTCTCTGTCTTCCTCAGTCCGCCGTGGCTCTTTAAGTATTTAGAGCTGCTAGCCTTTTCTTCCTCTCCTCTCTTCTGTCGGTTTGAGTGGGTCTAATGCTCCGTCCCTTGTCAGCTTCCCATCCTCGCCTTTCTGTTTTTTTCATCTCTTCCTTTCATTTCCTCTCATGTCTTCTTCCCTTCATCAGCATATTTCTGTCTCTGGACCTCATGTCAGCGTCTCCTCTTGTCTCCTTGCTTTCCCTTTTTGTATTTATTTCGAATCTGTGTTGCTTCTTTGTTATCTGGTCCTGTCACGTCCTGTCCTGTCCTGTCTCCTCAATAAAACGTCAATGAACCCTTCCTGTTTTTAACCTCTGCTTATGAGTCCAGACTCCTTTTACTGTGTGTGTTTGTGCACACACATGAATATTCATGGTTGTGTCTGCAAGACACACGTATACAAAGGGTGAAAGACTGCTTGTATGACACTGTGTGTGTGTGTGGAGAAGAGTGACTGGTTCACAGATGGAGCAACTGCTGTTCAGCTCAACACTATTGGACATACAGTATACTCAGCAGCAGGAGCACACACACATATACACACAGCGCTGCAGATGAGAGGAAAGGGCTGTTCCTTGATCCGTGTATTGTTTCAGAGATTGCCAAAGAGCCTTCTGAGCAGAGTCACTTTCGTTTTGCTGTAAAAGAGAGGGTTTGGGGGAGTAGCGGCGAGTGGGATCCTGCCTTAATTGGCTTGATTCTTTAGGTATCTCAGCCTCTTTGTTCTCAAATGTGTGTTCTTACATGAGAGCGGACCCACAGAGGGAGGACAGATACAAACTGCTCCATTTTAGAGTATTTCTACATGCTACAAAGAGCAGTAACTACTGAAACAGTGAAGTTGAAAATAAAAGGTGTGAAGTTTTGAGGCTGGCCATACTGTGTAACAGATACACAGGTTGAAATATTTATTCAGGCAGATTATTATAACCACAAAAAACACTCACATAACATCGTATAACAAACTGAGATGCTGAGTCATCAAAATTGATTTTTTAATACAGAAAACAGGTAGGAAAAAGTATACTTTTCATTATTTAAGACTAGCCTTTTGCAATGAACATGTCATGTCGGATTTAACAGTACGTATCAGTTTACCACTTAATACGTCGACATCAAAGTCGCATTCGTAACTTGGAAACTCTTATTTTTCTGAAAGCTCAAGTTCAAGTTCTTTATTGTCACATGCACAACCGTTACAGCCAACGAAGCAGACAATGAAATTCCTAGTTCTCAGGCTCCCTCTCCCTTCTTCCTACACCGCTGGGTGCAGAAGTCCTCCATGGGTGGCAGCTCTGTCCTGGTGCTATGCCGAGCAGTTTTCGTCACCCTCTGTCGAGCCTTACGCAGAGCTCCACCACATTTGACTTGTTGCTAAACAAAACGGAAGTGCCTGAGAAAGTGATCAAACATGGATGCCTCATCAGCCAAAGTCTGTGTTTAAGATGAATTAAGTTAATGATTGTAGTAGTATACTGTCCATGCATCAGTATTTTGACCCATACACAAGCTGCTCTAGGTAAATGTATCTTTAGCTGAGCTGTAGATAAGGCTAGCCTTGGCTTTTGCACATTTCAAATTTCAGGTTTTTATGTGGTAAAAAGGTCAAAAAGTCAGATTCTGGTAATAATTAATTTTTGCCCCTCAAGTAATTATGTTTTGTCTTTGTAGGGCAGCATGGGTTTCAGCGCTATATGTTAGTGCTGTACTCAAATGCTGGCCAGAAACTCATTTTAAAGGATTTCTCAACGTTTCCTTAATGAGACAAGATGAGTAAGAACACACTCCCATCCACAACAGAGCTTTTAATGCTGTAATAGGCCAATATATTGGGGCTCCAAAAAGAGGGCCAACAACCTGTCAACTGAAGTGGGTAAATGTAATTATAACTACTATTTCCTTGTGTTGTTTGTGAAAATCTAACACCAGCACAGACAGAGCAAGGACACTTTGAAATAAGAGATTTTTTATTTCTTAAAGTGAAAGTAATGTATCAAGGATGCGTTGGCCTCAATAAAGCTGCAGAACCTGACACGCCTGCCAACACCTGAGACTGTCTGATACTCAATGGATTTTCAGTCACGGAAGCTGCACTGTATAGATTCAGTTTTGCCTCACAGAATTAAAGTGTCTTGGCTTCCAAATTGTTTTTGGTCGCGAAGATTTTTCTCAAACACGAGTAAAGAGAAGGGGGATGCTGCTGTTGCTCCATTTGAATGGAATTTATTTGTGAGAGGGTCAACTGAGCGAGTTGTTTCCTGTTTCATTTACAGTAGTGTCTTGTCCTTTTGTAATGAACAGCTTTTGTGTCCTTTCCTGTTCCGTGTCCTTTTTGTCCTTTCCCATTCATTTCTCTCTGCTGTCTGAAAGGCCAAATCACATTGGTAAACATTCAATGCCACCATTCGGTACTTAGAAAAACAGTCTTAAATGATCTTTCATCCTGTCATCATATCTTCTCTTTTACAATCCTGACAGCTGATTGGCTGGCTAGGTAACCGCTTGCCACGGGCAGGAAAAACAGCCTTGACCAGGCGTCATTACACCTTCATCTTTCAGTAAATATACAATGTCACAGAAACAGTCCAAGGTCTGGCTTTGCTAAAATGAATGGTGACAGAGGGTCGTGTAGTATTTATGACAAGTACATAACTAACAGGTCCTGCCAAACCTCAAACCTAATGAAGCTGTTAATAACGCACAATGCAGACTCGAGGTAAAAGAGCTGTGCTGCGTTTGTCTACAAGTACAAATACAGACATTTTGTGTCAAAGTGTGTGATTGTTGAAACTGTTTTGTCGATGGCTATACGCATCTGAAATATTAAAATGGTTTAAATTTTAACAGGGTCTTTAATCAAATGGAGGATTTCATATTTTCTTTGACACTGTAACAACTGCATTTTAAACAAATATATTATTCGTGAGAGCTTGTGTTTTTACAGTGAAAAAGTTCCATGACACTTTATTTAGTTGGGAAGACTAAACACACGTCGCATGTCACGCCTGGCACCTTTCTGTTTAGCTGAAGCTAACGGCACCTGTGCTCACATTAATTGTCAAGTTGGTTCCAGTCTGCGGCCCTGAGCTGTGTACAGCACAGTGCCAGTTTGTTCATTGAATCTTTAATGTATTTCTGTGGGCTTCTGTCTTGTTACTTGTCTTGTACTGCAGACACAGAAATGAGGGGAGGAATGCTTTACTGCACTCACATAATCACTTTGTGTGCAGACAACAGCGTTTCCTTTCCCTGCGCAGCCACAAATTAGAGAGAAAAAAAATATGGGACTGAATGAGTGATACTAAAAAGTCAATAAAGTAGATAGTTAACTTGATTTTTAATCTTTTATAATAAGCAATAAACCAGAGGTTTTACTCTGCGCCTTGGAGTAATGTGGCGTTATTGTGCCAGTGGCTCTGTGAGGCTGACGAACTTTGTTCTGGGTAAGAATACAGCTCAGCTCCACAAACCTCTCTGCATCTGGCTCTACCTGGCTGGCTGGTGGGGATTTGGATGGCAGGAAGTTTCACTGTCTGTTTAGCTGCATGCTGGATGGTTGCCTGGTGCTTGGACCACTGACTGACTACTTGAATGGCTGTATGATTAGCTGTAGTCAGGGTTAATCACAGAGGTTTAGTTCCTCGTGACTATTCTTTAACCCTACCTTTTGAGGATCAATAATGCAATAATAATACATTGTTGTGGTGGAGTAACTGAAGTTCAAAGACAGAGAAGAAGTCCTCACGGTTTACTTCATACTTTTGCAAACCCTCATTTCTTGGCCCACATAGTTGACCCTCATTTGTCCTTCCCAGTTTGCAAGGTGTTTCCCACAGTTCAAGGTGACATCTTCAAATGCCTTGTTTTGTCGAACCAACGGTCCAAAACTAAAAACTAACATCAATGATCATCACACTAGAGAATGTTCGGCAGTTTTTTGAAAAAATGATCTAACCGATGAAGAAAATATCAACAATAATCCACTAATTGATTAATCGACAAATCGTTTCAGCATTACTTGTGTGTCTGGATATACCAAAGTGACTTTGATGTATCGGGGGCTAAAGTGAAAAAAAATATGAAGATAAAAAAAGTATATATGATGCTCATTAACTCATCTTTTGATAAATGCAGCTCTTATTGTGTAACCTCACAGACCTAAAGGACAAGGAACCTCACTATTTAGAATAGTTAGAAAAATCGTTTTGTTATTATCATGATTAAAGGCATGCTTTATCCAAAACATAGCATTGAGAAGTTGCTAAGCTTCAAGAAATAACCAAGTCAACATTTAATGAGAGCGCTCAGAAAAGTAAAAAGAGTAAAAGAGCATTACATCTCAGCTCAGTCACTCCCCCCCCCAATCCCCCCAAATTATCTCACAACCTCCAGGCTGAGCATCTGTGTTGTGCAATATGATGTCCGGTAAATTCATGAGGAATTGTCAACATAATCAACTCTGTTGAACTCAGCAGTGTGAAGATGAACATCTAGTAAAACCGCACATTAGCATCCTGGTCCAGTCTCACTCGCTGTCACCAAGAGGTTTATTTGCAGCATCTTGGGAGGCCAACGCGTCGGATACCTGCATTATGTGTTCATTAAAGTCCCCCACAGAAAAGCCCTCCATATCAATCCCAATTTGGGGCCCATTTGTCTCAGGCTGGTGCCGGTTAACAGGCACTGACTGACACAGAGGGATGGTGCATTATTGCATTATTTGAGGCAGCACAGCGCCGCAGAGGCATAATTTACCAGTGTCTAATCCACAGCTGTATTGAGAGATTTAGAGGTGAGCAGGGGGTAACACACAGATGGAGCAACACCTACACACACACACACACACACACACACACACACACACACAAACTAACTGACAGACACAAATTCAGTTCAACACAGTTCATAAAACACACAAATGATAAACATGCACTTTTCAAGCTCTTGTATCAGCTGTGACACGGCTCCATTTCTGGTTTTATAGATGCACTGTGTGTGTTTTCTATCTTTATTGGGTATATTTATCTGTGACACCAAGTCTTGGTGGGACATAGGCTGATATATGAAGTCATAACGTATTAGCGCCCTCAGCTTCCTCCGTGCAATTGCTGATGTCGAGATGACAAATCCTGAACTATATGTTATATAGTTCTGTCTATACTGTAAAAGCATGATTTTTGTCTACACAGCGTGAATGCTTGAATATATACGATAAAGAGCACACACAGCTTTCCTCCCCAACATTAGTCTTTCTTTATGAATTGGCCGTGGGCTTCTTGTGTGCGTTTATATCCCTGTTCTGAGTTGGCTCTTCCTGTCTCTATATTCATCCCCTCAGATCTGTGCAGATTGTCTGTCCCTTGCTAATCTATATCACGCGAGGTTGCAGCCTCCAACACTTCCTTCTGTCCTCATCTCTTCTTCTATCCACACTTGTCCACCCCTCCTCCAGCCTGCTTTGCTCTTCGGTAGGAACAGATATGAAACAGGAAGGATAACAGATAACCAAAAATTGATGTATGAATGGTGAACTGGTAACATGAAAATTGTTATTATTATTGTCATTATTATTAATATTTCTTTAAGTCACATCTCATGACTTCTAATCTATCTAATCTTCTTCTATCTAATCACACTGGCAGGTGGCCCGGCCTTGTAACATGTAACACTTTCAACCCGACACAAGCCTGGACTGATTGCTGTCAATTTACCAGTCATTCTTTGGTGGTCATCTCACTGTGAGCCTGAGTGTCCCTCGCACTCACAGTGGTCATTAATGAAGGCTTCAATGGCGAAACACGTTTTAAAACCCATCACTGATGCAGCCAGTGAAAGAACTAAATGCACTTCTGCCTTGATTCACCGATGTTCGCCAACAATGCCGCAGCTTCCCTACCAGGTGCCAAAAATTGTGTGAGCATTGTGTCTCTTTTTATGTAAGAAACAACCAAATTCACATTAACCTTTAGAAGATATCGTTGCAAGTTTGTCCAACATAGTACAGTAGCTCATAACCTTCAACTGTCATATGTCAGGCTCTTGAATGCACCATCTAGGATTGTTGTCTCCACTGCCACGACTGGTAAAATTTACCCACTAAAGTGAGTAATGCAACATAGAAATAACTGGTAACGCTGCAGTAACACCAGCCAGGACTGACCTCCACCTAGTTTTATTTGCATTAAATAGAGCAATTTTCACCCCTTCCCTTTCCTGCTGCTCCTGTGGCATTTTGCAGCCCTCCGTGCACCACCAAAATCTGAATATCAGCGAGCTGCCCACAGCGAAACACTGGCTGTATGATCAGTCATGCAAACTCAAAGTGTTTTTTTAACTAAATACTTGCCATCTGTTTCAGGGAAAACAAAACAACAAATAATCCAAGCCTGGTGTTCACTCCTCAATATTTAAATGGATACAAACAATGATAATTCCTCTAATGCCACTATTTTGCCATGAAAGATAGCTTGTAAATTAGTATAACTAATAATCTTGCAGGTTAATGTGTGAGTCTCTTATCTCATTTTAGAATCAAAATGTGTATGTTCAGAACAGAAGGGAGGGACCTTTCTCAAAGAGGGGCTATCATTAACATCGACTGATAACAGGATGGAGGAAGGAGGCGGAGAGACAGAAAAAAAACCCCAGCCTTAATCAGGGTTATTGGAGCCAGAAATAACAAATGAGCCAACACGCCTTTACATAATGAGCCTGAGATTAGACTCAGAGGCAAAACAGGACCAGTCACCTCTACAGTGTCAGAGAGAGAAATAAAGAGGGTTACATGAGGAGAGACAGTGGGAGGGGGAAAGACGATGAACATGTGGAGAGGAGGAAAATGAAGACACACAGAGAAAAAGATGATGATTGATGTATGTTTTCTAGTTAGGAATGTAGTGTGGTAAAGTACATTTCAAAGCAAATATTGTAAGTAACCATCTCCATGTGGTTTCATGTCCTCTGGCAATATTCTGTATGCCAAAGGTCATGCCAAGTCATTGAGCATTGAGAAATAGAGAAACATAGACAGACAGGAAGTGAGGATGGGAAGTGTAGAGGAGGTGGACAAACAGAGACAGAGCAGAAGAGACATAGTAACATGGGTTTTTAGCCAACCTAATGATTAGCAATGCTGGTTGGTCGTTCGATCTGTCTGTCACCATCATAGTCATCATCTTCATCATCATGATCCAATGAAATTTGGTGCAGACATTCATGGTCTCAAGAGGATGAAACCTAAAGACATTGGTGATCCTCTCGCTGTTCATCTAGCACCGTCAGCAGGCAACTGTTTCCACTTGTGAAACACTGTAGTTCATGACATGATACCCTCTGTGATGGCCTAATTCCTGTCAGCCTCAGCAATACTGTGAGAATAATGCTAATGATAGTGTGCTAATATGCTAACTGTAGCCGACTAGCATGGAGAATTATATCCTTAATGCACTCCCATTATGCTAACATGCAAAATGTTCCATATTGAAGGTTAGCATCTCAAAACGTTAACATCTCACACTTAGCATCTTAAAGCGCTAATTGTGAGTAAGTTATGCTAACATAAGCATGCGAAAACGCTACCCTGCTAATTGCTAACTGCTAAACATCAGCGTTTTTGTTAACATCCATACTAATGTGACAATGTTAGCATTAGCATGCTATCTTTTAAGCACAGCTGACCATACAGCTGAGGTTGGCAAAGTACACATGAGGCTGAAAAAAGTACAGCTTCAGACTGGCGCCATGTCTGTAAAGTTGAGCTGAGACGGCCTAAGGGTGCTGTACAGAGGATAAACTCTTATATACCAATATGGCGCCTCTCTCCTCCACCACTGTTGCCGTCGAGTCACAGCAGAAAGTGTGCTAGTGTGTACTAGTGTCCCTTGCAGGGCTAGTTGGTGAACTACTGTAGCTGGCACCCCATCATGTCGGGAATATGCAAGCACTAATAAGTCACAAAAGCTCTCAGAGCTTCTTTCTATTAGCCTACTCGGCCATTTACTCCCCCTCCTGACATTTTGTTCTCAGGACGGTTCATCATTTCATTCAATAAAGACTTATTGAAGCTCAGTCACTAACAGGACAACAACACAATTCAACATATTTGTACCTTTGTACTCCTGTTTCATAACTTTCTGCAAATAGTTCATCTTTTGTGGAGCAGTAGGAGGTTAAATAAAACACATAAGCTTTGATAGCTTCCTTCATTTTGGACTCTCTGGTTCTCTGTTTGCTCAAGGTCACCAAAGTTGAACTTGAGGTGAATCCACTTACACTGTCACACTGTGAAATTTTGACATTTTAAATGCTGCTGTGACTGGAACTTAAGTTGACTTCTGGTCCACTAGTGTGAAAGTGGCCTTACAGCTTGATCCCACCGGGCATGTCTGTGCCGCGTTCTGGCTGCGACGCGGCCGCCAGAGCTGATCGCGGCCACTCAGTCAATGCTCGTGATTCCACCAGGTGCGCAGCGGCATGTTTCAGAAGCGGCTCTCCGCTCTGCTCTGCTCCAAATACGCGTCTAGTCTGTTTTTGACGGAAGCTGCGTCAAAAAATAAAATAAAAATAAAACATTGCGACATAACCGGTGGCACCAGGCCGGAAGAAGCACAAAAATCAAACTGAGACTCATAGAGTTGGTTTCTCTGTCAGTACTGTATATCATTAACTCAAGTTAAATATAAGTTATGCAGAATCTTTCTTTGTTAATGCTGCGTGTGTTTATTTTAGTGTAGTGTAGTGTTAAAGCTATAAACTATACCAATAAAGAACCTTGTGAATTGAACTGAACTCATAGAGACATGCAGACAGAACTGGGCCAGTCTGTCTGGGTGAGGAGTGGAGGGCGGAGGAATAGATGGAGGAAGGGGAGGGTGGGGTGGAACACAGTGCTGTGGCTGCCCGGTGGCTGGCGAAGCCTGATCGTGGTGTCACCCTCAGAGGCATTTGCCGATGGAAACTGACTCGCTCAGAAAACAGATTCATGTCCAGCCATCCGTGGATGGCATTGGCGCAGGCACACATGTTCACGGACACACACACACACACGCACACAGGCAACACACAGATGTTGCACAAGTAAAAACAAGCATGCAGACACAAACTGACTCAGAACATATCTTTCCTCCTCTTGCCCTCTCTGTCCCTCTTTGTTTGATTGTCTCTCTTTCTGTCTCAGTGTCTCTCTGTCTTGGCCAGTGTTCTTGTCTGTCCCCTTGGCGGCTCTGTTCTCCCTTCTGGCACTCTCTGTACCATGTCTTGGCTCGCCTGTGCAGAGTGATGTCTTCATTGCAATCCACCAGCGTCTGTTTCTCTACATCCCCCTAAACCAAATGTCGCCTCCGTACCAGCTTCCATCCTTCCTACTTGCTTGCTGAAACTGTGTCCATAAAGCTGCCAGGATTTCCCCACAGTCTAGTGGACTGTCTGCCTCAGCGCTGGCCCAATGTATGATTTAAGAGGCGGTGTTGGAGCAGGAGATTGGGGGGTGACTTCCAAACTGTTTCGTTTTGTAGAGAGGGGCGAGGCCCTTGGGTGGGGAGTTGGGAAAGATAGCCATGGTGCAGTAAGAGGACAGGACAGGGAGAGAGAGAGAGAGAGAGAGATAATTACATTATTTAACAGCTCAGGAAACTGCAATACAGTAGTGATAGGTGATTGAGTGTATGTGTGTGAGTGTGTGTGTGTGTGTGTAGGGGAAATCCTGCAGGGTTTTCTCTTCTCGTTCCCTGCTAGGCCAGCAGAAACGGAGAGGGAGAGACCAGTAGCAGGTCTGCCTACAATCACAGAATTCCACCATCATTTTACATTTGCTTTCTCAGGGGAAAGCAAACTGCTCCGGGGGCTGAGGCACTGTTGCTCTGCTGTCATCATGGTTTAATGCAAACCTTGTATCACAAACAGGAGGGGAATTATTCTTTACTTTTTTTACAGGAGTGTGGGCAGTTTATCACTGGAACTGCCCTTGTTAATTCCTTACCAGTCCAGTCTAGTGTTCCTAACAGAATGTTACTCTAAACTAGCTGTGTGAGAGAGGGTGATGGCAAATTGTGATTTAACTTCAGATGTTTTAACCCAGCCTGATAATCAGACTGAATTGCTATTTTGTTTTCATTTCATCATTCAGTCTAACATTGTGTTAATGCTAGCTGTCATTTTGACATCATTTTTGTTGCCCTTTTTTTGTCAAAATTTGCCTGGCTGGGGTGGAGTGAAAGCTCATTCGAACTCTGGTGCGGACCGAACAACCGAACTCTGGTCCGCCTGAAAACGGGGGTCTCGGTTCGCTTCCAAGTGTAGTGAGTTTGGTTCAAGTGTCGGCGAGTTTCACTCAGATATTTTGTCCAATAGATGAACGACCGTTTCAACCGTGTGACATTTGTTTACACTATTTGGTGCGCTTGACAAAGTACAGTGTGAGTCTACCGAACTACAGTTGTGAAAGCACCCTTAATCCTGCCAGCAAAGCTCTAATTGGCTTTTCCAACAGGGGAAACAGTCGTCAACGAGCTCAACACCAAACGTATTTGAATTGCTGACAAAATCGGGAGAAAATTGGATGATTACGTTTTGAACTTGTAAATAAGTTTGATTGATTGTGGAGAAATCAATGTTTAGACTACAGTGCTATACTTTGTTAATCCTTTCAGACACATAGCATGATTATGTGATGTTCAGACACAAATATTTTTCAGTACTTTTAAGCTTAAAAAATCCCCATCATCAAAAATGGCAGGATATCAGTTAGTTTCTGTCCTTCTTGTATTGACACTGTAATAATATCATTGCGACATATTTAAAGTAATTACTGGGAAAGATAAAATAGCCACTATCCAACGATCACTGATGGATGAGTGGAAGAGAGATGTAAGATACCGAAGATACAGGTAGATACTTGACTTGATGTGATTCCGTGATGTAGTTTCGCCGTATCACTACATCTTTGGCCAAAGGCTGATGAAAATCTTGCCGTAGTGCCAGCTTATCACCAATGTTATTCAGCCTGGGCTTTAATAAATCCGCCTTCACGGACCAGTGTTTGTACGGAGGCCAACAGAGAAAGTATGGAGATGTCAACTGAAGTCAGAGGAAACACCAGCACTCTCAGAAGATTAAATTGCAGGCAAACTTTGATGCTGGTATTGCCTCTTGCAATTGCTGGCTCAGTATTTTACTTGTTTTTCTTTGGCCTTAATTTAGCCAGGACGGTCTCTTGAGATTGAAATCGTATTTTTTTGGTGAGAGCACTGGAGAGTCCCGGCCAAAATGGTAAGCTTACACCCACTAAAAGAAGAGTGTGTAGTGTTAATAGTTCACAGACTCTTCTTTGCTGTCGAGAGAGACATATTCGGTACCAAAACATGACTTACATTGACCCCACCTCTTCCTTACTACTTGTTTTTACCTGACATTGAGAACTAATTGGTCCCCAAGGATTGTTTATTTCTCCTTTCATTATATGCAAAATTTCAGGCATCCTTGATTATCATCAAAAATTATATTTTAAAAATCAGTTTTCTGTTGAAGCTGTGGTTTTAACCATGTAACTGAATGAAGATTTGCAAAAATTAAGCTTGACAAGATCTACCTTACTGAAGGTTAATAGTTTTTTTTTGAGGGCTTTCAACCATATTTCATGGTCTTCATCAGCAGATAGAGTAGGCTGAGTTGCCGTCATGTGACCTTAGTGTGAACTCATCACTGCAAATAACTTTACTGAAAGGATAAATTCTGTTTCATTACTGTAACCTGGATCTTATTTTTATAGCAGTTTTGACTTTTACATCTGTAATAAAATAAGAGTCTACAGCCTTGCTAGATGCTCTGTGAGTCTGTATTTAGGGACTATGGTACTGTGAGCAAATGCTAATGTCAACCTGCTAACATGCTCACAATGACAATCGTAACTTGGTGATGATGTTTACAGTGTTCTGTACAGTACCCATCTTAGCTTAGCCTATTAGCATCCAACCATTTGCGAATTAGCACTAATCACAAAGTACAGCTGAGGCTGATGGGAATGTCATTGGTTATGAGAAGCTAAGGGATTGCCAAAATCAGTTGATTACATTGTCTAGGCGCCATGAACGTCTGTTAAAATGTTTGTGCCAATCTGGAAGACGCTGAGATATTTCATTGGAAGTGAAACTTGGAACTTTGACCTGCTGCCAGAGCTAATTAAAGTGTCAGGGGATCACCAAAATCAGCAGAATTCATTCGCAAAGCACCATGGATATCTGTACCAAATTCCATGCCAATGCATCTAATGCTTTTTGAGATATTTTATTAAAAACCAATAATGTCAACATTATGGTGGTGGTTGTAAGTTGGAATAACTACAGACCATGGATGTCTGTATCAAATTTCACGGCAATCCATGAAAGTGGTGGACTGACGGACTGAACAACAGACTGACAGACCAACATTGTTATCCTAAGAGCCACGCTGCTAAAAAAATGTACTCGCCAAGTTAACTGCTGAGTTCCGGGAATGCGAGGACTTCACTAAAAAGAAGTCCAACTGGAAGAAAGAAAGAAACACAAGCACAGAGACAGAATCATTCAGGTGTTGTAGTCCATCTGAAATCACATTTAGTCATCCCTTTTTTTTTAGTTAAAAATAATGTAATGCGTTTTTAAATGAATTGTAAATAGTTTTTTTAATTATTAAAAGGATGAAAAAAGGTCTTTGGGGAAATATCAGTAATCCTCCTTTTCGTCTCAGGCGCTGGAGGGGCGTGTCCTTGTTTGTGTTTAATTGACCCCAGCTGGCAGGCTGAGCTCTGGTCGGGAACAAAATAACAAGTAAACAAACTTACAGTGTAACTTGCAACTTGCGGACAGCATGTTGTTAGTAATGTTGAGGGGTAAGGACCACAACAGCATTTAAACGGACCGATGTGACATTTTCAGGTACGTTTCCACAATGTGCTGTGAGCTGACCAGCTAATTAGCGAGAAAAAGTCAAGGTGATTTCTAAAATTATTAACCAAACCGTCCGTTGAGACCATCCATCAGTGGTTCAACTTTGACCTATCCTGCTTGCTGTAGTTGTACCTGCACACAGTTTTGCTGTGCAATTAGGGATTATTATTCAGATTTTGCGTGCAAACACTTTTGGTTTTACCTCCAAATAAAGTTCTTCAGGTAATGTTGCCAAACTGTTGTTTACAACATGTCTGATCTGACCACTATAGTTTCTTGCTCTGTTGGATTTGTTTGTGTAGTGTATGTGATAGAGTGTGTTTGTGTGACTGACTGATGCATACAGATGTATGGATGATATGACGGCAGTGACGCAAGATCCCGACTGACTCAGACTCAGTGTCACGGCATCTATATGTCCTTGTCATATCTGAGAGCACAGCACTGACAACCTCGCTCAGTTTGTCTCTTTAAGCCAACATCACATCAGAGATGGTGGGGTGGGACCGAAAACTAGGAGGGAGGAGTGGGGGCACCCCAGCTCTGACCCGGCCCGGCTCAGCCCGGCCTGGTACGGTACAAGAAAAGTGACGAAGAGAACAGGGGAGACAGGGGAGGAAGGGGCTTTGAATCGCAGACACCGAAGGAGGGATCAGAGTGACAGAGGGGGAGGAGAAAAGGGAGGGAGAATGAAGAGCAAAGGGGAGGGTTTAGGAAAATAGATTTGAGAGAGGGAGAAGAAGAGAGAGTGAGTGAGGGAGAGAGTATGTGTGTGTGTGAGAGAGAGAGCGAGAGACAGAGAGAGAGAGAGAGAGGGAGAGACAGAGAGAGCATGTGAAGCACGCTGCCAGCGCTCTCTCGGTAATGCACTGTGAACAGGGACAAGCGAGAGAGCGAGTCACACACACACACACACACATTCACATACGTACGTACATGCTGCCTCTGTCACACACCCTCACACCCATACACCTTCACACTGTGCCGCTCCTTCACACACACACATATACACACTCCCTCACACGTGTGCGCTGAGGCTGAGAGGTGCCTTGCTCGGGAGACACACACTTTTCCCCTGTCTCTCTCTCTCTCTCTCTCTCTCTCACACACACACACACACACACACACACGGACACACACTGTGCAGCTGGACTCAACAGAACCAGACCGGACTACTGTCACCCACCAGTGAAGACTCTCGCATGAGCAGCGGGAATACAGGATCTACCGTAAGGCACGGCTACCTGCCAGCACACCCCCTCCCCTATTCCCCTTCACCTCATCTTCTCTCCCTCCCTCCCTCCCTCTCTGTCTCCCTCCATTCATTCATCCCTCGTTCTCCCAGCTGTGAGGCGGCATGCGTGGCTGAAGGACACGGTGCTGCGCTCTGCTGTGGTGTAGCGCGCTGCCGAGAGAGTTGGAGAGCCCGATCCGATAGGGGGGATTGATAGACTCACTGCACTCCCTCCCTCCCTCTCTCCTCTTTCTTTCTGTGTCCCTGTCTGTCTCTCTATCCCCATGCTCTCTCGTTCATGAATGTCACCTCTATCTCTGGGAAATGCTGGATTTATCAAGCCTCTGTCTTCCTCCCTTCTTCTCTCAGGGTGTGGGTGAAACACAAGGGTGATGCCAGGAGAGCTTGAAAGACAGCAAGAAAGCAAGCCGCACTCCGTCCAGCAGCGTCTGTCCGCATCCCTTCATCCTCGTCCCAGCTTACGGAGCTGATACCTCAGGTCAGACAGACTTCCCCTTCTACTACTTCTCTGTCATTGTTTCGGATGGAGAAATTTTACAGGTGAGGGACAGAACGAAAAGGAGCTGCAGTGTGTCCCGACAGTGTCACTCCTGTTATTTTGGAGAGTTGATATTCGGACATTTTTTGTCCCACTGAATCGGTTGAGGCTTTTGATCTGGAGGACTGAGCGGGTTAAGAGGACTAAATGTGATTTTTGTTTGGGTCTGCTTTCACAATGCGGCGAATGGTTCTGTTGCTGGACCCTTTCGGACGGGATTGAGAAAAACTTCACCGGAGCTCCAGGAGGGGGGTGAGGGTACACTCGGACTGGGACAGAGGCTTTGGGAGACAGTGGCTACAGTGCATTGGTTTTTGGGTGGATAACAACATGACTTGTCCAAACAGAGGAACTGTGACGTATCAAGGCTTCACCTGAACCTCACTCCCAACCAGAAAACAAACAACCAGAAGGACATTTAAAGACTATTGCTCATCAATCCAAACCTCAACGACCACCAATTGTCAGTTTTGGGTGGGCCTTTGAGGGACCCACCCTTCTTTCCTCCACCTCCTCCTCTTCTCCCCTTCCTCTCCCTCTTTTTCTGCCTTTCTCTCCATTGCTTCGGTCCATCCTCAGAAGCCCCCTCCTCCGCTCTGCACCCCTCCCTCAGCGGTGCTCCGTCGCCCTGGGTGAGTGGGCAGGGGGGTGGCCCACGGTACCCCCCGACACCTGGGCGCCACCGAGCCGCCAGAGGCTGGTGAGGCGGCGGCAGGGTCAGCGCTGGGAAAATGGCTGCTCTCGCCAGTTCCCTCATTCGCCAGCGCAGGGAGGTCAAGGACCCCCAGGCGAACCGGCAGATCGCCAGCAAGCGAAAGCCCTGCCCCAAGAGCAACAAGTCGCTCTGCCAGAAGCAAATCCTCATATTAATATCGAAGGTTCGACTATGTGGCAGTCGAGGGAGAAAAATGGAAAAAAGACCAGGTGAGTTCCTGCAGGCCTTCCTATTAAAATCTCAGCTTTTCCAGTTTCTTCCTTCCTTCCTACACCCTGTCCACCTTCTCCTCTTCTTTGCTCCGTTTTCTGCCTGTACTGGATAACTGGATTTTGATGGTTGACTTGCCAGACTACAGATTAATCCTCAACTGTAAAGCCTCAATACAGAACATCCCCAGTCTGTAATTTTCAGTTCAGGACTTAATCTGAATCTGGGAAACATCCCACCCCATCTTCCTGGTAGCTGTACACAACATATCCTGTATTTATGGCAGTACAGGAAATGGACAGAGTAAATTCCAGCTTAATACACACAGATTTGTACCACTGACCAGAGGAATAACCTAGCCTGTGTTGTGACTGTAGCGATGATTTTGTTGAGGTGCATGTCAACGCATCCTTGCACACGCTGGTAATCTGCAAGCACACATCGAACTTGGCTCATACATACGGTGATTTACTGTGATATAAAAATGTCAAGAGGCGCCTCATTTGCAATTCTGGGGGCCATTACTCTCCCTGTGCTTCCCTCAAGGCAAGGGAAACACAGTGTGGCCTAATTTGTCTTGTGTGTTTGCATGTTAACTGTAATTGCAAAATTATTCATTGAAGCTAAATGAGACAGTGACACTTGATTTGTGAGATGAGTGTGTCTGTGCTGCATATGGTGACGGTTTTCGACATTATGAGCAACAGATAAATTGAATTTTGAGAATAATTCTTCTTTAGTGTTTATATTTTGTTTTAATGATGGCAAAATGTCGATGTAATATGAAATATAATATGGTTCTGCAGAGGTTATGTGGTCCTGGTGAAACCTTTTGGATCTATTAGGGAATACATTTCTAAATATAGATAAGGAGAGGCAGGACTGAGCAGTGAAAACACACACTCACACGCCAGTGGAGCTGGACATTTGTCCACGAACAAAATGTACTTTTGTAGGTCAGACCACTTTGGTGCCAAGCGTTGTTTTTATATTAGTGGTATTAGTACTGTAGTTTCATCATTTGTCCTTTATCAAAAACTCTATTCAGTAAATAATTGAATAATAAATAATGAATAGGTGGCTTTTGTACTTTTTAGATCCACACTGGCTTTTTAAAAAAATATATTTTCAAAAGTCCCTTTTTCTTTTTTATATTTGATTTTTTTCATTGTTTTGAAAGTCAGTTTGGCTTTTTTTGCTTCTTGTTTTTTGGAAGTAATTTTAGCTTTTAAAGGCATGTTGCCTTTCTGTCTTTTTTTTTAGAGGTCATATTTGCATTTATCCTTTTTTTGTTTGTTTTTGTCTTTTTTGCTTGTGTGTTGTTGTTTTTTTGGGGGGGTTGTACTTTTTTGGAAGTCTTTTTTGTTTGTGTGTTGTTGTTTTTTCTACTTTTTGGGAAGTCATATTGGCTTTCTTGATTAAAAACTATACAGGTCTATTCTTCTGCCTACTCTTTAATCTTTCAGTTAAACACTCTGCTATATTCCACATAGATCTCGGGTCACCCTATACAACAGTGTGTGTGTTTATCTTTGTGTGTGTTCCCTGAATGAGCTTGTCCTCACCTCACCAGTCTGCATGAGCGTGTGTTCCTTTCCCCACACCTACCTTCCTGCACTTCCATGTGTGTGTCCTTTCCCACTCCGTGCAAGTGCGTTTGTGTGTGTGCGTTCTGTGATATTTATTACCTCAGTGTGCCAAGTTCATCATGGTAATTACGTGGGGAACCTCTAACGTTGGAAGCAGCATCTGCCATAGAGGCGGCTGCTCTCTATATTGTAATTACGGTTGTAAAATATGTTGGACAGGTCGTGGCAGTGCCAGCTCTTTGGGAAAAAGTCACCGGTGCACCATACCCATTGTTTGAAACCATTTCCATCCTAATGGCTTCAGTGCTTCTCACACTCTTATAGATTTATTATGGTAATAGTGGAGAGGAGGTATGGAGGCTGTGGTTAGAGACGCATTACCAGCTTCACCAGGTTGTGATTTACAGGGGTCTGCGTTAAGCACCATGTGTGGCAGTGTGCGTCTTCATCATTCTCTTAAGGAGTCTCTACGTGTGTGTATGTGTGTGTTCAGCATATGGAGAACACTGCTGACCCCTGGCCACGGGTGTGTGTGTGTGCTAGCTGGTGTGTATGAGTGTGTATTCTCATCGTGTGTGAGTTTCTCCCTCCTTCTCTGAGCTTCAGCCTGAGGCCACAGTTGACCCCTGGCCAGGAATAAACGACTAGAATATTCCTGAGCCATAGCCTCCACCTCCTCCTCTTCTTCCTTTTCTTCCTCCTCCTGGCAGGACTTCAGAGCTGCCTGCTTACAGCTTGCATTCACTTTGCCTCCAACTGGCTTCCATTGTTTCTACTGGCATCATTTGGCTGCTATTGGCTTATTCTTCATCCTGTAGCTTATAGTCTCTTGCATTGTCTTGTGTTTTGGTTGGTTCCCATTGTTTTCTGATGGCTTCCATTGTCGCATTGGCTTCCTTTGGCTCTGGTTACCTTCTCTTGGCTTCTGTTGACTTTTGTCAAGCACAGAATCTCAATTTTCATTGCCCATATGCACACAGTTGCAGATAAGCTTCTAGGAACCACCTTAGCCTTATAAATAAAAATTCCACCCAGTTTTCACTGCAAAGAACTGATAACAGTATGACATATTACAGCATCAGTACTTGTACAGGCTCATAATTTTGCAAGACCAACACCACATTGGTACTGTGATACTTCACAGGGACAGCGTGCCGGTATTATAGATGCATCCATTAACAATCATTATTATGTTTGCATCTAACATTAATGTCAAATGACCTCTAGGACAACAATGTGCAGCTAGTCAGTAATTGTTTTGCTACAAGTCCCAGGCAGGCGGAGAACCACTCAGCAGCACCAGAGCAACATGATCACCCTCAGGTTGCAGGTTACACCAAGTATCGTGGAAAGTTTAACCAGAAAACCAGCCGTGAATAGGGAACTTTCTGGGTCAGTGGTGTAGCATCAGACAAGTACCAGTTGTAACATAATCTGTCCTGTGGTTTTGTTTTTCCATTGTATTTGGTTCACATAATATCTACCATAGGTTAAACTAGACTCTACATACCAGTGTCGCGTTATTGTTAAGTGTTCCGTGTCACTTATTTTTACTGAAATACCAGGTGTGCCAGCTGATTACTCATTAAACATCACGTGCCAATGCCCCTGTCCTTGTTTGGAGTAACACCACTCTTATATGTTGTAGCTGCTACTTGTTTCAACTGAATACTGTGGGATATCACTGGTACTGTAACTGTTTTCATTGTTCTGTCTTCACCTGCAAGCCTGATTAGAAACTACAAAGACTGGGTAAGTTTCCATCCAGCTGTGCATTTTCAGAAATAAACAGAAAAAATATCTGTAAATGTCACAAAACGTTTTAACGCTGAGGTGGAAAAGTTGGCAAATTGAAAAAGAGGAGATGTAATACTAATACACCTTCATTTTGCCATACCTGCTTTTGCCTTTTCTGGTGCGGATAAAGCACTGCAACTCACTGTTACACATATCCACTCGTTCAGAAAGTGTCAGGAGTGTATGTAACTTAGTTCGAGTCCAGTTGGGGGCCATTGTTAAATGTCAGCCCCCTTGCTAAAAAGACAAAAATGCCATATCGTAGGTGAGAAGCACCAATGAAATCCCCTGATGTATCAGAGTTACTGGGGCTCAGTTAATTATTTAATCTTGTCACGTCACCTTGAATATATTTTCTTAAAGGTAGCTGAACACGCTGATTCACAATTTCATTTGCTTAGATTTTAGAAATATGCCGAAAACTTTCCGGGGTTTTTTTTGTGTCTGTTTTAGGTGTTTCAGGATTTGCAAACATCCCCACATATTTCATCTAATTTTAGTCCCTGTGAAACCCCAGTGAGTGTCACAAGTTTGTTTCCCCTTAAAAATAGAAAGAAAAAGCTTTTTTCTCTTTTTCACCTTAATAAGAGTGAACTAAACCTGTGTCAGCACACATGAGGTCCTGTGCCCCAGTTTTAAAAATGTGGCCACCCTATTTCTGAGTCCAGTATATACTATAATAAGTCCAGTATAGTAAGTATGACACTTTACATAGATAAACTAAAGGCATCTCAAATACACAGTATTTCTGTGTGTGTGAGTATGTGTGTGTGGATGTTGTCATGCATCCAACACTGTCTGTTTGTGCGTCACTGCATTATACAGGATGGTTCAGGTTCCCTTTGTACTGTTGAAGGCCATTTGAGGCTATTGTAGGAGAGGAGGAGTTGTACTTAAGAACGAATGCATGGACAGTGTGTGTGTGTGTGTGTGTGTGTGTGTCTGTCCTCAAACATTTGCTACCTACCTGCTTCTAAGTGACGGTAGGGGGTGGAGTGACGTGTGTTTGTGTGTCCCGGCCTGACCCACATACCTTCCCCCCCTTACCTCCTCTCTCCCACTGTCATCCCGCATCTCTCCCCACTCTGTCACCCCCTCACCTCTGCACACACACACACACACACACACACACACACACTCAAGCAAACTAGCCTTAGCAGTACACAGATCTGTTATTACAAACACACACTTGTATAAATACAAACAGAAAAACACACCAACGCACATTCACGCAAATTAATAAATCAGTGCACACACACAAACACAAACAAATGATGAAATTTCATGATAATTGAGGTAGGGTGTGTGGGAGTGAGATAATTTCGCCCTGGCTTTGCATGTGTGTGTTTGTGTGCGATGCTTGTGTATGTGTGTGTGTGTGTGTGGGGGGGGCTGATATGATCTAATGAGGATGTTAAGCCGCCTATTGGATATCAAAGCGAAACCAAAATAGCTTGTGTTGTCCTCTGACTGCCTGCTGGAGCTGCTGTGGAAGCCCTCCTCTCTTCTGTTAACAGGATAGAATAACACTCGGAGTTGTTACTGCAGCACGGGGCCAAGTGTTCATCCAGCCACTGCAAATTGGTTTGTGTGAGTGTGTATGTGTGTGTGTGTGTGTGTGGGAGAGGGAGAAAATATGTGCGCGTTTGTGCCGGCGACAAACGACAAATGACAGTGTGACAGTAGTCAGTACACGCACCTCGGCCAGACTCTGCGGTCGTCTGAGTGTGTGTGTGTGTGTGTGTGTGTGTGTGTGTGCGAGGCTCATTGTTGTGCCGTGATTCATCAGGCCACACCAGCTCCTCTCATTAACACACACTGATTTATCAATAATGTGCGGCAGCGTTTGGAGAGCACACATTGACTGGGGCGATTTACTGCCTCGTAGACCGGACACTCCGGACGGGCCACACCAGGGAGGACTATATTTCTCTCTCTTTCTTTGACTCTCTCTCTCTTTATCAGCTTTCTCCCTCTCTCCCCCTTCCTCTCAATCCATCCTCCAACTGGATTTCTCCTCCTCTCCCTATCTCGCCTCCCTTTCTCCCACAGCCACGATCGCCCCGTCCCCCCCCCGCCACACCACTCACTTATCTTCTCAAGGGCATCTGGCTTTCTTATAACTGTCTCTCTCTCCCTCAGTGTCTGCCTGTCTCTCTTCACTCGCTGTATTTCCCCACCGTGTCTAATCATCTTGTCTTTGCACCAGTCAGTTAGTCACTGGATGCCACAATGGCAGAGATATTGTAGGTATTGTGCTGCCATGTTACATAACCCTGGTTCTATTGTTGATGGATCAGGAGCAAGCGTGATGCACGTCTAATGTATGGAAGCCTAATCATTTTTTCGTTTTGGAGTTTGTTTGTTATTATTGTTCTCCTTCCCTCTGGGTGTGTATACATGATGCAGCTTCGTGATGCTATAAAGGGACAAAGAACACATTATGATGAAATTGGTTATTATATTTTTCAGGCCAAAAACTGCATTTCTGTGCTTCTTTGGTCGTTTGTCAGCCTCTCAAAGTCTCTCATTAGCTTCAGAAATATGGATGTATTGCTATGACTATATGTGAATATGTGAATAGTTGTATTCAAGATTTATGATGGATTATATAGCAGCGTAGTATTTAGATTTGCCTGGGAAAAATGTTACACAATGCATTTTATCAGAATTCTGTCAAATATGAGAGCTCATCACAGAACAGTAATCCAACTTAAAGTGAGGTTTTAGGTGAAAATGACAGGAACTATGGGCTTACAACAGCTTCATAAGTGGGTATCATTTGGGTTCTCTCCGATACCGGTGCTAAAATTATACTTGTAAAACGATAAAGGTGCCTAAACGGTGCCTGAACGATACTTTAGAAAAAAAAAGCACAAAACGATAACCGACGACATTAAAGAATGGCTTTTTATATTGCTAGGGCAATAACTTGAAATTGAACAATATATTAACTGTCTTTTACTACTGTTTAAAGTATGCTTAAATATATAAATATTAATAAATACAAAACACTTAACAAATTCACATTCACAATAAATAAAACCCAACTACAATAACTCAACACTAAATAACAGTTACAGTACTAATAACAGCAAAATAAATTTGAGTTGGTATTCTACAAACTCCAGCTTCAAACTTCAGCAATTCTTTTGCACAAATATTATCATCATTTGCTTTCTCCAGCAAAATATACACACACGCCATTGGTACACTTTCCAACGTACAGCCAATCATAATGCGTTGTGTCATCTGTAAATACAGGACCCTGAGCAGATCTGCCCGGCCGAGTATATTTGGTACCTACACTGGCTGATGTGCTTGCCATGGGGTCACGCAAACAGTCGAACGCGGTGCATCCCTCTGCTTTCAAGGGTATCCCGTGCATTGCCAAATGCTTCATTAAATTTGACGTGTTCCCCCCTTTACGCGCAGTCATTTTCAAACATTTGTTGCACGTCCCGGTGGTGGAATCCTTTCGAGTGAAACAGAGCTAACAGTAGGCTACCTGCTGCCATCAGAGCAAGTGTGATGTTAGCTAGCGATGGCACGTGCGGTGATGCTTCTGTTACCTGTAACGACCATTTCGGAGCACCAACGGGCAAATATTTCAATCGACGGCTCAGGCGTTTAAGTGGCACCGAAATGAAAAAAAAAAAAAAGTAAAACAACAAACTTTTACTCAGGTTTTTACTCAAATCAAACTATGTCACTAATCTTCACAGGAATCAATGGTCAACTCCCAGAATGTGAATTATTATTATTTAAAAGCACCATTAGATCTGATATAAACTGTAGTGAGCTTATTTTGATATCACTGAAGTAGTATTTTACTGTTGTCTTGAGACTGTACTGGGATAGAAATGAAACTGAACTTTGCATCAGAATAGGTAAGTCAAACTGTCTGCATCTTCCAAAGCTCATTATTTTTCTTTTTTCCTCATTGCTTCCTGTTTAGAGTAGATTGGCACAAAGTAATGCTGCCTTTCTCTTTCTTGTCAACATTTTTCAGGACGCAGCAGTTTTGTTGTTGTCGATGGACAAAACTGATCGGGGGTTCTGTGTTTATGTTCAGTACGAGCACCCACGTTGAGAATGGTTGATTGATCCGTACAGTGTGAGCGCAGAAGCCATACATCTGTCCAATCAAAACTTGTAGTGTGAGTTAACACGACGTACAAGATTAACAAAAGTGTCTGCATAAGACAGCATGACTTTCCATGATGCGGATTTTTTATAAACTTCAGGGCAAAAAAAGGAGGCTGAAATGGCTGACTCCATGGCACGTTACAGCTCCTATTTACATCACTCGAAGCATGATGAGAACCCTGTTGAAAAATTCAAGAACATATACATCCTAAATTCAAATGAGTAAAAGAAAAACAATAGAGTGAAAAAATCCATTAAGATTAACATTTTGTACTATCAGTTCATTTTCTAAAGACTGTAAGGCTCAGTGTGGCTTTCATATCCTTCGAACACTGACACTCTCCTGTGTCCATTCATATTTAAATCATTTCCTTTTGTAGAACTGTCCATGAACATGTATAGTACCACTCACATACCAGTCTCTAGCTATGGAATAATGTAGTAACTGTACCATAAGCCTGCAGATAAAAGAAGTGAAAACCAAGCAGAATCAGCCTGGAGTTCAAAGAGTTAAAAGATGCTTCCTCTTTTGAAACAGTGCAGTAAGGATGCAGAGATGAACAGCTGTACAGTAAAACACAGTAAATTAACCTGCTACAAGCCAGTGGGCATTTAAAATTGCTTCATTAAATCGTGGTTTCCAAAAGGATGCTCATGAAAGGATTTTTTACAATATTCTCACCGTGGAGGTCCACCAGACTACACATAAAGATGTCTCACATTTTATCATGTTACACCTCGGCGTAGATTTGATAACTCCTTTGAAAAGGTTTTTTTTGGACAAAATGGAGACGATATTAGCTAACATCCCAACGGAAATCACCTTTGTCACATGTAGTACCAAGAACTTTTGAATTATGCAGGCTCTTACATATTTTGCTCATTAGCTACAGACGACCAACCGTCCCCCATCAATCACCAAAAAGAAATATTGCCACGTGCTTTGCACCGTGCATTACCAGCAGCCGATGGCCTCTGTTGTTTTGTAACAGGTTCCGCCCTCTGTCTCTGCCAGGGCGGCAGATGTTGTGTATGAAATGGTGCCCGGAATAAATGATTTGGAGATGCTAACATTTGGCCTCTGTGATGATCAATGTGGGCTTTCAGTGCCGCCCCTCCCAACCAATTGATTTATGGAGCCGACCACCATTTGTTTTGCTGCAGAGCGTTTTTGGATGGGCATCAATCATCATTATCAGACAAAATAGAATATTTCTGGTGCATGTGTCTATGTGTGTGTATATGTGTGTGTTTCCTGTTGTGTTTCAGTGTGAGCTAAAAGTTTGCTTGTGTGTGTTCCACATAATGAGTCTCTGAACTCTGTGTGAGTGTTGCTGGGGACATGTTGGGTTTATGCAGGCTGCAGTGCCCTGGTAGGAATGAGGTGAGCTGCTTGGACTCAATATGGCACATTCTTGGCACAGCACGGCACAGCACGGCACTGAGAACACCAAAGTGTAATGAGAGCAGGGCAATGATGCCCAGGGGTTTGAGATCTGGAAACTTTGCTCTTCAAATGACCTCCAGCTGAGGTTGCACCACGTGCACGCACACCTACAGTGAAGCATGTCTGCATGCATGCAAATATGCTCGCATTTATCTACACCGGCACTCGACATCTTATTTTGCATCAGACAATTTCCACCGTCTTGGGAGCCCACGTAACAAATGACCGGCGAGCGTCGAGTCAGCATCTCGCGCCCCCCCCACCACCAACCCAACCTTGCTTTTCTCAATGTCAAAAAGACTCGCAGAAACAGCGCACTGCCCCTTTAATCAATGCCTATAGTTAAATTGCAATATTAACATGCAGAGGACAGTAAAGCCAGCATTAGCATTTTATATGCAATCAATTTGCCGCATGGTTTGTGTGCAGCGCTGAGCGGGACGTGTGTCACATGGAGATCCCAGTTTACGGATACGGGGACACACACACATTCACACGGAAACATAGACATTACAACCGTGGGAATACACAGACAGCATGAGAGCCTTCTGGCTAGATCCCGAACAAGACATAGAGGCACTCAAAGGCAGAGAGAGAACCACATAGACACTAAACAGACACACACACACACACACACACACACACACGTCCTGGTCATGCGTGGAGAGTCTGATCTCTCTCTCAGCTGAACCACAGTGTCCCTGACCGAAGTGACACTGTCTAAAAGAAAACTCATTAAATCATATGACATTTTTATCCACCTCTCTCTCTCTCTCTCTCTCTCTCTCTCTCTCTGCGTGTGTGTGTGTGTGTGTGTTTACCTCTCACTCTCACACACACACACATCACCTCCAACACTTCAAACCTGCTGTCGAGTGAAGGCGAGAATAAACCAGCCTTACGGGAAAAGTCTGTGTGTGCATGCTTTCCTGCTTGCGTCTGTATCTGATTACGTGTTAATTTACTTTGATCACAGAGACTGTGGCACCCAAGGGTGGTGTAGGATTTACTGACAGGTGCTGTGGACCAGCAGATCAGCACGGCTTCGGGCCTCACATTTGTCTGCCTCTCTGTCTGTTATTGGAAAGGTAACCTAATAATGAATCTCAAGGTGCCCTGCAAACATATTTATTATATGAACTTTGAATAGTCATTACATGAATATTCACTTAACTTCTATTTTAGGTGTGATAGAGACGATAAAGTGAAGCAGTTATTTGAGTCTCCAGTAGTTTTCAAATTCCTAAGCCTACAGTATGTAAAGTATTTGAAGATCATTAGCTTCTGGCAGCTGTAAAACTGGATGGTTTGTTAGTTTTAATGAGTGTAAACCTGCCAGACTTGTTAAGGGGATCACTGAAATACACAAATTGAGTCTTTCTTCAAAGAGGAATTGAATATGACTGGGTAGTCAGTTACAATTTTTGAGCTAATTGTGCTTTCAAAAATAAAAAATCTGTCATAATAACTAATACACACGAGGGCTGTTTCACCCTAATTACAACAAAACATATTTTCTCACTTGCCTCTTACCGAAGGTTTTTATGGGGACTATTTCTTTCAAAAATTCTATGCAAAAAGTGAATAGTTCCTATGAATTTGGGTGAACTGCCCATTTAAATTAAACTGTTTGTTGCATTTTAGATAAATATAAGTTGAGAAATTGACTTTCTAAGTGGCACGGAGATGATTTTAGTACCAGTCCTTTCAATACATACTATCAAATGGCCAAACTCCCCCCAAAATGGATCCATCATGGATGGATTGAAGGATTTCCCAGGATTTTAAAAATCCTACTTCCCAGGAATATATCACTCTTTTCCTGGGATTCCTGGAATTATCTCGACGAGAAGTTTGATTTTAAAAACATAAAATTATATTCAGTGTAATTTACTCATGGCATCCTTTATTATTGGTTAAGTTTTTTCTTTTAAGTAGAACGACAATTATTAAAAGTATTGTATCTTTGAGGTTCCAACCATACAGAATCATTTGATCTTCTGTTTTTCAGCACATCCGCTTAACAGTTTTACATCAAAGTGGTTATTCTGTATGGGAGCATCTGACCATCTTTATAGTGCTGATTTGGAGGGAAATCCATCTCATGCAGCCTTTTTGGTGGTTTGAGGCACAAACACACACACACACACACACAAGCAAACACATCCCAGGAGCCCACAGGTATTAATACATGTCCAGGCTAATAGGACCAGATTTTTTGTGACAATTCCTGGGTAATACCAGGATATTAATTCCAGCATTTAACCCTTATCATGGTGTGCCACTTTGACTTTTTCTGCTCTTTGATGTATCTTGCTTTATTTCTTTTACCACTTTTTCTTCAGTCTGTCTCTTTCTCTTTGTCCGCACCTCTCTACCATTCTTCCACTTCCTGTATTTCTCTTTTCCCTGCACTTGTCCTTCTCTCCCTCTTACATACACATGAGCACTTACACATGCATGCTGCATTTACTGTACTTAAAGTGCTGTTACCGAGTCAGTACATGAATAACACTGAATAATGTAACTTGCGTGTGTCTATAGACGGACAGCAGAGGCGAGTGTTTTGGCCATATAGAGATAATTCGTTATGTTACTGTACAGACGCTGAGCAGATGAAACATTTCAGGCACTCACATAATGTACATACACGCAATCTGTTTATTCAAATGCAAACACCGCTGTATTGTTTTGAAGAAAAATGTGGCAAATCACACAGACAGGCATGAATCTTACATTTACCCTGACTGTACACACACACACACACACACACACATATATGGTAATGATAAAAGGGGACACGGTGCACATGAGCTGTGATCTATACTGTATCAACCCCCTCCAGGCATGATGTGTGCTTTCAAAAGCACATGTGTGGATGTTGACTCAGGACCTACAGCACATACATGTACTGTATGTGTAAGGGTTTGGCATGTGTTTGCTCCCTTTGAACAATATACAATATACAAGTCAGATACACTGTGAATTCCCAAGTGTGTGTACGTGTGTGTGTGTGTGTGTGTGTGTGTGTTGGGGGGGGGCACCTTGCTGATTGCAGCACCCTGTCTACCTGTGTGTTGTTCCCCTGTGGTACACAAGCACAGGTGCGTGACGCGTCCTTCACTTTAATGTGCCATCAATCTGTAAAGCTGGAGACAAGCCAGAGCTGGAGACCCCCCCCACCGCACACACACAGAAACACACAGCCACACACATTTGTACAGCACATGCACTCTAGAAATGCCTGCTGCACTCTCATAAGAGATTTTGCGTGCAAATGGGAGGAGAACTTCCTCTAAAACTGGGGCTTTACCTCTGCCATTAAATTATCCATCATGCAATTAGTCTCCCGCTCTGCAGAGAGGGAGGGAGAGAAAGATAGAGACAGGCAGAGATAGAAAGCACTCTCAGCCGTTCATTAAGTGTAGCATTAAGTCTCAACATCTCATTAGACAAGTAAAAACAATGTCACGCTGAATTTTCAATGCTCTTCAACCTGTTTAATACATTTGCATAAACCAAGTATTTATATCATGAAACAGAAACTCAATTAGAATCAAGATAAAGTTTCATTATGATTGAAAAAAAAATCTTATCCACCTGGAAGATTATTTAGGCTCTTATCTGAAAAATAAGACTCTAAAAAATGAATATTAAAATAAAAATAAAATAAAATGAATATTGGACTAAATGACTGAAGGTAGATTTTTGTTTTAAATTATAATCCTTAATTTAAGTCCTGGTAGATTTTGGGACACTTGTGGTTACTGGTGGCAAGTGTTAGGAATGGCACGTGCATCGTCCACTGGGGGCAGCAAACAGTCTTGTCAAAGCTGTAACTTATTCAAATCAATGCAAAAAAAATGTTGTGACTTAAAAAGAAAAGACAAGAAGTGAAATTTTCAACAATCAACTCCTACTGAAATGTGCCTATTGCAACATTGTTTTTTATACAACTCATAAAACAACACTGTCAGACCCACTGCCAGTATAGTCTATGATAACACCTTGATAATTGCTCAAACAGCCAATAGCTAATGCAACGTCACCTTGTAGATCACTGTGGTTCCTCGACATCTTCCATCTGTTTACAGTGCACCCAAACAAACTGTTGGCTTAGAGCATTTATCATGACAGTCAACAGTGTAGTTCGATATGGCACCAGTTGCTTGTCTTCTGTGTTACATGCAATGCGTGCGTGCACTGGCTGTTGTGTACATGCATGCATTGTTTTCTGTCAATCTCTGGTGCATGGGTATACAGTTGAATCCTGCCAGTAACAATGAAAACTACCATACCCTATACAGGAATATACCATACAGTATATGTATAGATGGAATTACAGAAATACATTGAAATGCTTTTGTTTAAAAATGGCAGCCACATGGGGTTTAATATGATGAGAATCTTAGGGATTTTAACTTTAAGTGCTCATCACCACAGGGAACCGGTGGCTTGTAGGGATGTATTTCAGATATTTTTTTTCGTGAATTCATATTGGTAGTGATACTGTACATACTAACTTGTCTCTTGCTGCACAGCAGTTGACAGATGTTGAGAGAGAGTGGGTGGTCTCGCTAAATCCTACTTATCCTTAAGATGAAAGTCCTGTAGGTTGGCTGGGAGTCGGTTAAAATAATTTTCATCCATTTATGTCAAATTATGAAACTCAAGGTTTCCCGCTGGATATGTGAATCACAGCAGCACCAGGCAGCCAAAGGGCAGAGGAGAGACAGAGGGAGGGGAGTGCTGCTTGAAATCTTTGCAAGTTGAGACGTTGTAAGCCCCTTAAGGCCATTGGGCCATGAAGGACAGCCATTCACAGATATTTATCATCATTATTTTTAAACCATTTCAGCTTTATTAGACGTTTTCAAGTGGTAAGTGACGGGATAGAGCGGCGGCCGGGTGCTGACATTCACAAAGGTCACAAGGCAGATTCAAACCCATGATGCTGTCTACCATGATGACTCATATCTACAGAACATCTATCGCTCTCTCCTTTAATTCATGTTCCTTGCATAAATGGATACATTAACATATGTATTCGTGCTCAGTGTGTTTCATGTAATCCATTTAAGGACACGCCGAGATGGAGGGCAGAAGCATTAAATCCTTATAATGAAACCAGATGATATAACTTATTCAGCTCAGTTTTTATCACAAATTCATGTCACACTTTTAAATCGAGGCTCATCATGTCAACGTGTCGTATTGCAGAACATCTGATTCCAACCTTAAGACACTGCTTACATCAGGCTTTAAATGTATAATGCAGCATATCTGAGTGAAACCCAATCCCATAAACCATCATCTTATATAGGAGCACTACAGGACTAGTTGAAAATATATACCGGTATATATATAACATATCTTTCCATGTCAGAAGTGTTCATCGTATAAATTTATGAGTTTATGTTAAAGGTGGCATACAGATCCTTGATGGAAGTGGGCAGATAATAATGACAGAGATGAAGAGCTACTCAGTAGCTGAAATTGGATGTGACAGAGTACAAGTGTGATTCAGAGAGCTGAATCACAATTACACAGGTCCATCACAGATTCCTATATGCTACTGTAAAGTGATTTGTGTGATTCTCTTGTACACTCACGACTTCGCTTATGATCCTCCTGTGAGCTGCCCGCACCAGTCCGATTGAAGTCCCCCAAGCCAAACTCTTCTGCCTGTTCGCCTCAAGCTGGGTGGACTCTGCCAAAGCCTCAGCAGCCGCTCCCGAGAACACAGACTTCGTGGCAGGACGCCATCTTAGCACCCCGGCACCGACAGAGATGGAGAGAGAGATCTATTTAATCGATTGCTTGCGTCCATCGGCCTGTATGCAAGTTTAAATTGCTTTCAGGAAGGCTTCCTTCTTCATTTGCCCCTGCCTCTGATATTTTATTCATCTTGTTTTTTATTCTTGATTCTGCTGTCAATTTTCATTAAATAAGCAAACTGAAACAGCTCTAGTCATAGTCACAAATAAAATGTAATATATTTGT
>NTHP01000143.1:978380-996267 GCA_003416845.1 Oplegnathus fasciatus
TGAGAAAGGTCCTCTAATCTTAACGAAGTAACCATTTTAACCCAAACCACCATGTTTCTCTAAATCAAACTGAATATTTTTTATGCCTAAACCTAACCAAACCATAACCAAGTCTTCATTAACATCAAAAACCAGATGTATTTTGTCAGCAGTGATTTGTAACAGTTTTTATGAAGGCACAAACAAATGACGTCGTCCTGCTGATCAGATCAGAAAAAGCTTCTATATGTCATTAGAGGGCATGGACAGACAACGTATTTTGTCTTTTAATTTGGAGGGAGTTTCACATTGAATAAAGAACTACACATAATATTTCTGCCCCTTTTAATATTTTCAGATACATACTGTCGTTTTTTTGTCTGTGACACGCAGGTGGGACCTCACGCTGACTTTAAACATTAAGCGGCTGTCTGCAGCCCATTAATGTTGTGGAGATGCGCATTTCTGGACTGTGACTAAATGGAAACGCTGATGGAGAATTAAAAACACTTATCTACAACAGACATGAACAGACATTTTGTGATAACAATGGCCATGGCTGTGTTGGCTGTTCACTGTACAAAAAAATCTATACTGAAGTGTACTGATGCACGGAGGATTAACCCCTGACAACTTGAATCCCGAACAAAACATTAGAATAGTGGGTTTACCTGTCCACAGATGTGTGTAAGATGAGCGGACACTACCAATAACATATTATAGGGGGCGCCTCCATGAACAAAATAGCAACAAGTGTGTATGAGACTGACGCAGCTGTACAGGTTGTTGTAAGTCAACATACAGAAATAAGTCTTTAAACTGACATATTTTTGAAAAACATGAAAAACAGAAATGAGCTGAGCACGATGCCAGGCTGAAAGAATTAAGGGGCACAACATGCCAATTCAGTCTGATTGTCAGGCTACAAGCATGGTGCAACTGTGGCACAGGCGGAGTTATCTTACAGCAGGGTGGGATGTTTCTTTGCGCTACCACTGTAACCACCAAATACACACTGCCATAAGATACAATTTTGATTCAAGTGAATGTAAATTCATTCATATTTATCACACACTATCAGCAAAGCAGCAGTCCTTTTCGTGAGGAAAGTTCATCACCATGTGGCATTTCCATTCAGCCCTTTGAAACAATGTGATTTACATAAAATAAACATCCACAGAAGCCCATTTACACAAATATTTGCCATTTTCTTAGTTACCACGAGAGAAAAGGGTGTAAAAAAGAAACCACTGATTTAATTAAAATGTGTGTGTATGTAAATAATTCATATAGCGCTTTTTAAAGACGTGTGTTGTGAAGTGAAGCACCCACTCCTCTCTCTCTCTCTCTGGGACTAAAAGTGAATTGGGAGATGGTGTGATTAGAGCAGACAGGGAAAGACTGAAGTCTGACCTCTAGCTAGGTAACCCAGAGAAACGAGGAGGGGGATGGAGAGATAAAGAGAGATATAAGTTTAATGCCACAAGTCAGGAGGTCTAGGAAAGAAAAAGACGTATCTACAAATGATATTATATCATGCTATAATGTGTTTTTAATCATTTTACATCACTGTAATGAGAAGGTCGATGGCAAGATTTTCTATTATATCCTTTTTTGCACATGTTTACACTTTTGAGGATCACTTCACTGAGCATGAATTGGACAGTTTGGAGTATTTCAGCGGTCAGATGAAAGTCTATTTTGGTTGCAGCTTGCCATGTCCGGATTTTGCAGGTGTCTCTTTTACAAAGTGGGGGCCTTTGGAGGGTATTGACTATTTGTCAGCGCTCGCTGAACCAGAGAATTTTGGAGGGTTTTTAACTTTAAACAGCTGTGATATCAGGACGTCTCTATTTGGGTTTGGAGACTTAAAAGCATGCCCAGCAACAGAATGTGCATTCTTATCAAAACTGTCCTGAGAATGTTTGGTCCCAACGTGCACATGTTCATTTTCACTGACTGTACTGCAACTTACACACACACACACACACACTGTAAAAAGGGACGGTGTGCTATTTGCACTATTTTACAGAAAAAGACAGCCATTATCCATCTGTGTCAGGTTGCAGCATAGCATCATGGGTACATACCGCTGCTGGAAGGCTGCTGTGATTATTCAGAAATCAAATGCAAATACACATGCGTGTTTGTGCATATGCCTGTACTGTATGCACAAATGCTTTTGTGTGGGCATGTCTACACTAAACTGAGCTGATGAGCCAGGTGGATAGAGAAGAAAGGGAGGTAAGAAGGTAAGGACGTAAGGAAGGAGTAAGCACACAGATCTATCTTGGAGAGCCAGAGAGAGATGGACAGATAGGGAAGCAAGAACTAAAAGCAGCTCTAAAATGGCGAGGAAGAGATGGTGTGATAGAGAGAAGGATAAAGAGGAGAGGAGGTAGGTGGGTGGAAGCAAGGAGGGAGGTAAGAGGGTCAGGAGCAGCAGGGAGAGAGATGGACCGATAGAGAGGCAATGAAGGAGGAAAGGAGAGAAGGAAGGAATAGAAAGATGGAGGGGGGGGGTGGATAATTGAAAAAATACCAAGAAAAGGTAAAGAGCGATGGAGGGAAGGAGAGAAGAGATAGGCCTGGGAAAGATGAGGCTCCCAGCAGTGCTCAATTATATCAAGAAAGGGGGGATGAGGCAAAGGAGAGAAGGAGTCAAAGGAAAGAATGAAAGAAGCTGAAGTCAATCCATTTCTTTCATAGGAGCCTTCATCAGATAATTTAGTCTGAAAAATGTGTGTGTGTGTGTGTGTGTGTGTTTGTAATGACGATTTCAGTGCTGCGTATGAGACACACATATAAGTAATGTATATGAGTGTGTGAGAAGGATTCTATGTAAATATGTACATACTGTGTGTGAGCGTTGGTGTGTGTGTGTAGCTAAACTGAGATTGGAGTCTAGGGGGCAGTGCCGGTGCTTTAGAAGAAGATAAGCAGACATAATTAAGAGGCCATTAATAAATTTGTTAATGAGCACTCCATGTAACAGAGAGAGGCAGAGAGAGAGAGAGAGAGAGAGAGCGAGGGGGAGGGAGCTCATGTGTAACCGTGTGCATGTATGTGTGCGAAGCAGAGAGGGGAGGCACAGTCAGTTTCTGTGCGTCTCTCATATTCCATATCAGGCGTATCTGCTGGCTGAGATAAGTTATCATTATGAGATATGTCCTGCCTGTGACACATACACACTGTCATCTCCGCTCCATTTGCATAAAGAGGGCTTTTAGCGATGCCCTTGTACCCTCAGTGACAGTATCTCTGCATTAGTCAATGCGCTCACACACACACACACACACACACACACACACACACACTTCGGCACACACACACTGACATGCTCACACACACACTCATATGCATTATGTATTAATTGCTTAACATATAGTATATATAATATGATACATATATATGTTTTAATTACAAGAAGTTGAAAACACAAATCTAAAATTAAACCTAAATATACCCCAGCCTGTTTGTTAAGAGGAATTAGTCAACTTTCTATTGACACGTAATGGAAATCAATTAGTTTTTTCTATTAAGAATGTTTTTTTTTCTACTAATGCATTATATATGTATATATAAATATATAAAATAATCACAAAGATTTGAGCCTGGATTAAAGTTTGCTCAGAATGATTCATTTTGACGACAGATGTTTACATTTGTTAAACAAAAACAAGATCATCATCGCTACTGGATTTCTTTTACACAGATATTTGCACAATTCACAATGTAAATATTGTATATAGCTTCTCTCTAATTCCCTTTCCTAATTTCTTATTTAATTTCTATTTATTTCATTCGAATAGTTCTTTACCTGTTTGCTCACCTCTTAGCTTTTCTCTGTGCTGCTGTAACATGTGATGTTCATTCTGCAAGTAACTTGGTGGCAGGCCAAAATAAAACTTCTACTACTATCTACTGTAGCTGTACTCAGCCAGAGATTGTTAGTGAGCAGAGGTGGAGCAGCGATTTTAAAAGTGTGGGGGTTCTAGGGGTTTAGTCTCTGTTTAAAAACATGCTTTTCACAAAAATATAAAGAATAATACTTTAATTATCTTTCTTCTTATTTCACCCATTGTACATTACAATGAAATGAATGAAAACTATTTCAAACAATAGGTCAGAAAATATCACTAATAGATTATATAAAATATACAGTAACTAAGGCCACAGTTTAAAGATNGCATACGTAGTAAGAGAATGAAAATAAAAAGCAAGTAAAAAACAAGTACTGTAACAGTCAAGCAAAATAAAATAGAAAAAAATCAACAATAAAAAATATGATGTAAAATATGTACAATATATCGGTTTTTAAAATGGAAGAGCTGTACAGGCTTGTGCAGGAATGTGCAAGATATTGACCAAGGAATGTGCAAAAGTTCACAGCATGAAGTTTAGAGAATATGTGCAATGTACAGAGATGATAATCCAGAAGATGTGCTTTAATGTAATGTATAGTGACTTTTTGTTCAATGACTAACTGACACATCACAAAGGACCTTTCATACCTCTGATTTGTTCTTATTCCCTTATTTGTCATCACAGCAGCCACTGACAGGAAGTGTGTGAGTGTGTGTGTGTGTGTGTGGGGGGGAATCATGTTTCTGTCAAAGTGCAGGTGTCACAAGACCTGTAACACCCCTGGGTGCTAAGCGCCTGTTAGTGAGGGAAGAACCTCCTCTCTGTAACACCACTGTTTTTGCAGTTCCCACAGCCCCAACAGACAGATACTTCTTCTCTCTAGCTGAACATTTCACGTCAATTTCAGGAGTCAAAATCTCAGTCAAACTTTCAGTCATATCATATCAATGATTTAAGCTGATCAACTTAATATATTTGAACCGGGACACTGAAATATTTTAGAGCTGAAATATTCACACTGGCAAGTAAAAAATCCAACTCTACTCTTAATTTCCATTTGGACGTCCCCCAGCTAGATTTATCTAATAGGCTTATAGATTGCATATGGACTTGGGGAAAATGCTTATATCTTACAGATCGCTGTTCGTACAAAAAAATGAAGACTGTTCACCAGTGCCCACAAGCTGGATCTTAATAAGCTGTGAGACATAAAATGAAGCCACCTTGAAGTGTTCCTATTACACAGCAGTATAAGCAGGGCGTAACTTATACATATAGAGTACTCCTCCGCCTACCACATGTCAAGGTAAAGTGAACACTCGAGCCTTAGACACAGCAGCTTCAAATATTAACCAGCTCAGACACACACACACACACACACACACACACACCCTGAGGGTCGTGCTGTGTTATGTGAGGCTTTCAGCAGAAGTATAAATGTTAGATTAATGTCAGTCAGGGAGCTGGGGAGTGCTTATGTCAGAGAAGGATGTGACACAGGAAGTTCAAGTGTGTGTGTGTAGATCACAGTTTACATTTGAGCACGTGTGAAGTTCTGTAAGTGAAGCACTGGGACCGGGGTTGCGTGCAATGAGTCACTTGGGGAAACACTGACTGGGAGGTAAAGAAGAAACAAGAGGAGAGTTTGCTGCTGTGAATTTATTGTCCCTCCATGGAGAGATTGATCCTAACTATGTTACTGGACTTGTGGCACGTGCATAGATGAAGTGAAACTCGTGCTGCTTTACTCATACAGTGGCTGCCTTTAGTCATAGTGTTTTAAAATGAAACTTACCTTCAGCTTTTGTGGACTAAAATGCCTGGAAAGCTGTTTAGAAGCGGACATATAAGACTAAAAACTTGCTGTGGAAATGGATTTAACACCGGCATCATGTTTTGTTCGGTGAATGCCATTTAAAAGGGACTGGCATTCAATTTAAGAATACTCACAGGTTTTACTTATAGCCTTGGACACTCCAACAACTACTCCCTGGAAGCCTGAAGCCACAGCGCCCATACTGTAATCTGTAATGTCAACATGATGTACAGCCTGGAGGTTGTCCACTGACAATGACTTTGTGGACTCACACAATGTTTGTCTGAATTTATACATCCAAACAGGCTATTTACTGTGGTATTGTAATCGGTCCAAAAGCAGAAGTACTTTTCATCGGCTGCAGAACACTGCCAGAGCCCAGTGCCAGACAGAGTCAAATGAATAAATATACATTGATAATGCTAAATGTATCTTGGCAACCTACCCTTAAAAGTTAGACAATTGCTTTGAGAATTGCCTTGTTCTGTGTGCTGGTTTTCGTAGCTTATACTGGCACTTTAGCCAAAAAAGGACATTCCTTGCTTTGTTCATGAGTTAACAAATGACAACAGTCCACATACTGTACAATTACAGAATTCAATATTTAATATGTGCTGACAGATCATTATTTAACTCAATTCAACTGATAGCATATGCACATGTTTGAAAGAAAACTGCAGTTTAATACAACTTGGGTTTTATTTCCACAGCTTTAGCCATTAGTTCTATCTAAACTGTACTCAACAAGACAATTGCTGAGCTCTTGGAACACAGCACAATGAGGCAAGAAACACGAGCAGTCAAATGTTTATAGATTTTGTGCACATGCTAAAAGTTTAGCCAAAAGTGTGCATAAGATTCAGATTTGAGAAACAGTATGTTAGTTTGGGTGAAGTTCAGGGGGGAACGTCAATAACCTGACTGGCTGGCTGAGTGTGATAGCATGACTAGTCAACCTAGGTGAAAACAACCCAAAATATGAAGTGGACGTTGTATTAAGATCATTCTTTCAATAATTTTGTCACAGTTACAATTCTTTTAACTCCTCTAAATCACGATACATAACTTTTCATGCCTTGTTGACACAGTAGGCAGTGCGTCAGTCTCATAATCTGAAGGTCGTGAATTCGAGCCTCACATGCGGCAAGTGTTTTATTGAGCCCTGAATGGCCAGAACTGGTGTGAAGCTAGACTTAACACTATGGCTGGGTACTGTTAAGAATTTCCAGTAATCATGTCACGCATTTGTACACAGTAACTAAGTAAATACAGTAATAATACTGGATTGTTATGGGAAATTATGTTTATAGTAGGGGCCTAGTTGCAGTAGGCAATGCGTCAGTCACCTTTGGTGTGAAATAAGTGAATGTTGGATTAAGATCGTTTTGTCAATGGTTGTTTCCAAGGTCAAAAATGAACTGTCAACTTGTATGGTTATTGCTCACCTTTTAATGTGTGAGAAAAGCTCTAACTGCCCAGCTGTTACGATAGGCCGACATTTCAAACAAGACTAGGTCGAAATCTAGTATATGGCTGGACCGTGTATGGCCAATGTCGTAAATTGTGGCCAGATTCTTACACAGATAGTCAGTGACAGTATCTATAATGTGAACTCCTGGATATTAAGTGTTCATCTGCTTTTTTCTGTAGTGGTCCCAGTAATGAGGACTTAATTTAGGACTGTATATGCCTCGCTGTAAAAGCCTCCTGAGGACGTAACTGAGGACTGTTCACGCCTATTCATTTTGAAAGAGTTGCTCCACAGTTGCAACTATGACGACTCCTCTCAATCACAATATCTAATTTTTCAAGCCTCGTTGGCGCAGTAGGCAGCGCGTCAGTCTCATAATCTGAAGGTCGTGAGTTCGAGCCTCACACGGGGCAAGTGTTTTAAAGGCAGATGGTAACACAACACAATGGGGTAGACACATTGTACAGTACATACCGTTAAAAATAGAGTGCTGGTATAATTGCAGCTGATGCAAAAAATCTACAGAAACCTCAAACAGGGCAGTTTACTTGTGAAAATGTATCACCTCAGGACAACATAGAATAGTGGAGACACAAACTACGTACTGGCAAAAGTAATGTTGCGGTGTAAGAATGAAAAATGAGTCTGTCTGTGGTTGAAACACTACCATTCATTCAGTAGTGTTTCATTATTGGTTGTGCATCTGTGATTGCCCTAGAGCTCCTCTCAATCCAGTCCACACTCCTGCTCATCTTTGTTTGTTTTACGCTATCCAGCGCCAATCTCTGACACCATACCTCACACTCATCCATGCACACACATTCACCACTGACCAAACTGGCTACCACGTGCACTGTATTGTTATTGCTTTGTTGTAGTTATATTCACAGTCCTGTGCCCCCCTCTTTTGTCATGGCTTTAGTGCCGGGTCATGGCACGAAACATCTAAGGTTGACGATAGCCTTTGTGTGAGCATGCTGGTGTGGCAATAAATTGTTCTTATTTCTCTCTATACTCTATATTGAGTATAGAGACGGAATTGTTAATCTGACTTTTTTTCCACAATTGCAAAAACTCTGTAGCCTCACTGGCACAGCAGGAAGCGTGTCAGTCGCCTTGAGCGTGACCGTGAACGATCAACTCCTTAGCCAACATGGACGAGAGGTTTTAAAAACGTTTGGAATAATGGAAAATTTCTTTAGTTCCGTGTCAACTGAGCCATTCCATCGATTGATGATGACTGTGTGATATGGTCTAAAACTACAGAACAAGCAAATACAGTAGATGTCTTTCTTCTTTAATATCCTTTTTGCTGCTGATATTGTCTTAATTGAACATACATATTTAAATTGCCACGAAGGCACACATTACAGGTAAAATCAGCTCCTGAGATGCTAGTTTTTCATGGAAAAGAACATTAATTTTGTAGAAAGGTTTCCCCCTCAGTACCAATACAATGTGAGTTCTTATTGGTGCATGAAGTCAGCATTAAAGGATATCAAGGCTCTTCCATCTCGGTTTCAAAATGGTTAACGTACCTGTTTCTGCTGAAGCTACAATAATGTTTTGGAGGGACTAATCGACTCATCACTTTTACTTAAGCAACGGTATTGTGGTTATTTAACCTTCTTGGTATTATGAGCCATTTTGTGTGCATCAAGGTCTTCGCTCTACCTCCATGGCTCACCAGATGTTTGCTAGGTGATTTTTGACATAACTGCAAAGCTTTTATTCCCCTTTAAATTTAAGCATTTAATATCCTTTCCATTTCCACATTTCTCAGCCTCTCTGCTCTCAATCCTCCAGCAGCCTAAAAGGGCTTTGACTTAACTGTAATTACAAAAACCCTACTCCCACACCCGCAGCAATTAGATAGACAAAATGGCTGAGGATTCCCTCCACCACCATCGCCTCCTGCTCACCTCACCTTCCCTCCAATTAAACCAAAGAGAGAGAAAATGAGAGAGAGCTAAGCAACATGGGAAAGCTGATCACCTTATTGAAAACCTGCCTCTCCGTCCCCTCCCCCCTCTCCTCACCCCTCTCCTCTCCACCCCTCTAGAAGCCATCATTTATGTACACAGTAAATCTCCCGGGACCCTAGAAGGAAGCAATTAGTCCTGTTTTGCCACCCTGTTGCATGACAGTAATGATCAGCCTGACGATAGCCATTATGGCTTTACATGTTGCTGTGGATCTGTGAGTTGGTTGCCAGATCCTTTGCATACTCCTTCTTAAACAGCAATTGAGTCGGCCAATGAAGAATTCTCTGGCTCTTGAGGATTTTGGAAGATGATCTTAAGTAAGCTCCAGTTAAGCCACCCTGTTGGGAAGCATCTGCCTTCTGAAGTGTCCTTGAGTGTCCTTCAGAAAGGCCGAAACATGCTGCCACTCCCAGAGATGCTGTCTGTGTGTGGCCATAACCTCTGACTTCCCTGTAGAGAGGGGTGAGAGGAAAGAGAATTATCCAATGGACTGCAGTATTATATCATTATTGTTAGTAGTTTTTTATTATTGTGAATATGGTTTTTAGTTGTTTAGATATCTGTTGGTCTGTCGAAGACTTTGGTCCAGTGCAAGATATTTCCACAACAAGTGGCCAGAACACAATGAGTTTTACTGTGGATATTTATGATCCCCAGTGGTTGCACTCTAATGTTTTTGGTGACCTTCTTACCTTTCCTCTAGCATCACCAACAGTCCAAAATGTACACGTGGAACATGTGGAAACACATCACAACAAGTGTAATATTGCTGGTAAATACACTGAGCACACTGCTTATTCCAGTGACCTCATAGTGTTTCCTCTGACGCCATTTCAGGCCAGTCATTAGATTTCTTTTTAACGAAGCACTTCTAGGGCTGACTAACTTCAAAAGGCTCATTATAAATGGACTTGAAGAAACTATCTAGCCCACCATTATTAAGGCTACAAACAAGCCACAATTGATGCTATCTGTAGAAGCCAGTGTTACACTGTTGCTTTCTCCATTGAAATGAATCTTATGTTGTGAATGCAAATGTCCCCCACTTTTTCAAAGGTAACATCCTGAGAAAAATATGTTTTATGTGTCATATGTTCGGGTCAATGCGGGAGCCACTGATTAGTGTTAGTGATTAATACAGCATGTGCTAGTTTGCTGCTCCTTCACTTTTAATGCTATATACGTATTCTACACCACACCTACCTAAAAAGTGCCTAATAAGACTTTATGGAAATGTTTTTATGACTGAGAAATGAGTTTGAACTGAATTCACAGAAAAAGTTAGTTAGTTAAAATGTCCAACCAGACCTGTTATGTAAAAAAAGCTACTTCTGACAGCAGTATTTGCTGTATATTAAAACCTAACTAGATTTAGTGAGTAATTTGTACAGTAAAATGTCACAAAAATAATAAATTTTTTAAACCTCTGATTCCTGTCAGATATGTGCGTTGGTCTGTGTCTAACTGCCTCAGCCGGTGGGCTCAGACATTATGTCGAGCCATGTTGATGGTGAGTCCAGTTGATTGTCAAACTTCACTTCATCACAGATGCAATGAAGTGTGTGCATGCGTGAATGGTTTTTATTTTTTATTTTATTACTGATGTGTGTGCGTGTGGGATTTTTCAGACATAAAATGTGATTCACATGTATCATCGGAGAACTGTTATTTTCAGTACAATATGTATGTACAGTGTAGCAATGCATGTTGAAGACAGATTTTAATTTGCTACGTGGCTAAATCTTGTTCACCCACACAAATACACTCAGGTCTTTTTTTGTTCATCAGTAAATGTTACTTTCATCCCCTTGGATAATGCTACAGCCTCCTCTAAACCCAATTCAAGCTCTGTGTGCTGAGTTTTATCACAGGGTTTTTGTACCCTCGCAGGCAGCCCTGCTCTGCTGCAGCGTAATGGAGATACACGATGGCAATAAATACAATCACTAGCACCGAGCCAGACGAGCTGACCCACCGACAGAAAAGGAAGACGAGAGGTACTAAAGGGACGACTGGGAGAAGAAAACGACAGATGAACAGATGGACAGATGTATGAGGAGATCACCGGGCCGGCTGGAGATGATGGGGTTGCCTGGATGGGTTTTAACGGGAGGCCCGCCTCTGTACGCATAAAGGGAATTATCCCCGTCCAGTTCAATAAAGCAGCTTGTATAATTACAGTGCGGTTTACTAGCTGAAGGGAAATTGAATCCCTCAGAACCAGGGCGAGAACGGCGAGAGAAAGAGAAGGAGGAAGATAAGCAGGTGAACAAAGAGGAAATTATAAAGAGAGGAAGAGCAGGAAAGAGAGCGTACTGTAGCTTCACTCTTTCTATTATCTCTGCGCAGCAAATTAGACTCACAGGTGCAGGAGCTACTGTACAAACCCTGTGTGTGTGTGTGTGTGTGTGTGTGTTTTCTCTTGTTTGCTGTGATTAGCTGCAGCAGGTTTTAAAAAATGAAACCCGCTGCTCTGTGAGGATAACCCAATCTCGCTCGGTTCAATTTCAGCTGACAAATGAACTGCATGAAGAACGACCAGTGACAATTTGACTTCTCCACCCACCCCGGTGTGTCATTCCAGGACATTCTGGTTGGCTGTTTATTGTTGAGCCGTTGCTGTTTGGTGTCACCAATCAAAGAGCGATTGTGCTGGATGGGGAACAGCTGCTTCAATGAGATCAGAAAATAATTAGGAGCAACATTTTGTGAACTGCGTGGCATTTCGGTTGATTGCAGAGCTGCCAACGAGAACATAGTGGAATGAGGATGTACTGCATGAGTGTGTGTGTGTGTATGTGTGTGTGTTTTTGGTATGGGGGCATGAATGAATTGAGGACGGACTGGAAGAGAAAGTCTCTGCAAATCAGTTTAATTAAAGAGTACCGATGCATGAGATTAGATTGGGAGCCTATGGTGTAAAGGATATGATTATACAGTGAGAGAGACACAGATTGGAGATAAAGAGAGAGGAGACTTAAAGAAAGAGAGAGAATGATGGCGAGAGATTTGGGAGAAAACACACTGAGGTAGTTGTTGTCTGTGGTGATGCACAGAATGCTGGTCCCATGGTGCTCCTTAGGTTGCTACGGCACCCAGGGTGTTTCCTGTCTTTGCGATGTGGTACCCCCTGAGTTAGGTAGTGTGTGTGTGTGTGTGTGTGTGTGTTTGTGTATGTGTGGGGGAAACATCTCTGGCTGTGCGGCCTGTCTGTCGCTGAGAGCCTAATTAGTAGTGTCATACAGAATCTGGTGACAAGATGCAACACAACTGCTGCAGGACAGACACACACAGACACACACACACACACACACACACACACACACACACACACTGTATGTCCTATGTCCTTGTTCACAAGAACACTGAATCCCACGATGCACTCTCTGAGGACAAAAAATCTCAGACCCCAGGCGACTCTTTTAATGTCATGAAATAAAAGGCATTTGCAGCATGGCCAGTTTACATTCAACTCATTTAGAGCCAATCATGTTTCGGCTACAGTTTTTCTGACAGTCTTTGAAATTGGATTTACAATTGCTGCTGTCCTGCATTAACCTGTGTAGAGTGTCAGACTGAAGTTTACCAGCAGCCAGTTTAGATTAGTGTCGAGTAAGCTGTGAATAACAGTAAGATAGATTAAATTAACTTCTAGTGAGGGTTGTTTGCTGAGCTTGTTGACTCTTGATAGCCTTTCCACCCTACTGTAAGTTTGAGAGAGTAGACAAAATATTAACAACTAAAAAATACAATTTTTTTTTACTTTCAACATTTCCTACAAATATGCATTGTACCCTAAAAGGAATAGTTCGCCCCTGGACTACAGGTCCCATAATTTGGGAGATGTAAACAGGAGTAAGCTGTGGGCTTGCCTTTATTTGTTTACATTTTGTCAAATTGCCACCATTAAAAGTATGCCGAATTAACTATTAGCAGTTCCTGTTTGCAATGTACCCATGGATGTACAGACAGCTGTCACTGGGTTACTTAAATAATGAAGAAAACTTAAAAATGTGATGATTCTCAGGCAAGTTCTGGGCATATAAGGAACACCTTTACTCTATGATTTCTAAGCAGATTTATGGAAGTTGTAAATCAAAGATAAGATCCACGGGAAGTGTAAGTCACACGTGAAAAAAACGTGTATCATGTCTGTGTGTTCACAGTTGGCTTAGTTATAACTCCAGTAAGGAGTATGAATGCAGAGGGAGACATGTGATCCAAACAATTAAGGGACATGCACATCAAAACAGCATCACTAGAGTTCAAAGACATTGCTTCTAGTATGGCCCTCCCAAATCTCAACTGATGTGCTGAAACTGTTGAAACTAAATCCATTTAGTTTCACAACATGAACAGTGAGCTGAAAGGAAATTTGGAACTTAGGGATACTATAACAAAATCAGGGAGAGTACCGTTAACTAATTTAATCACAAACACTGCTCCAAGCGTGGCTCATATTAGATTGCCAATTAGATGCTTTTGTCAGCTACAGTAAAAAACATTGGCCTGGCAATCAGCACTTTGATAAGTGAATTTTTTAAGAAACGTTAGACCACTAACAAAGCTGCAAAGAGGCCCAAATCTCTAACTGCAAACCAAAAAGACCTACAGTACCTTTTTTTAAAATGGTGACTCATTCTTTTTTTCTACCCTGTACTTGTGCAAGAGTAGACCTATATTATTGAATCCAAGGACTATCCTAATAATCAGGTTCATGTTAACCAGTTTCTTCTTAGAAGGAGCAAGTATTTTATCAGTAGCAAATTAAGTATATGTCCTGCCAACGTCATTCTCAGTCAACATGGAAATTGAGGGGTGTGCTCTGATGGCCTTGGTGTTAAGGCAATTTGTGTCCAGCCAGTGGTCGTTGCTGCATGTCATTCCCCATCTCTCCCTCCCCTCATATCTTGTCATCTCTCTGCTAACAACTATTGAATAAATGCATGAAATGCCCAAACGAAAAAAAAAAACCCCCACAGAGGCTGCGGTGGTGGTCTCTAGGAGCAGCTAACTCAACGTTTTTTGATAAAGATCGAAGAAATTTGCCGATTTAGGAGTTGTAATTTCTGCCAGTCTACGCTTGTTGCCATTTTTTTCTCACTATTTTTCATGGATGTAGCTAGCTAGCATAGCTTGCCACGTAGGAAGATGATGTCAGCCAAAACAGCCTGTCGTTGAATCTCCTGAAACAATCTGAAGGTCATGGTGGTGGTGTGTCCCAGTGGGGCTTTCTAGCATAACTTCACCTTCCTCCAAGGTGCATGGAGATCAAAACTTGCAGGAACACTTGCAGTAAAACAGCTTTATCGTGAGACCAACACCGTTTGGCTTGTGGTCCTCATCGGGGTCACCAGAGGTGGTGGGTTGCGAGGTACTGTAGTAGAAAAAATAACACACAACGATAATTAAAGAGCGGTATCCAACAACAGATTAGTTCACAGAATGCGGGCAGAAAGATGATTGGCCAGATATGATGACGGAAGAATTTGTGAATTCATTGTAAACGAAGAAATAGCTGAAATTAACAATAAAGGAATAAAAGCAAATGTGAGAGAAAATATGTCCCTTATCGATCTTTTTCCAATGCTTCTTAGAATATTTACCATAATCGTCTGTGATACTCAGTAGGTGACCATAACAGGATGAAGTGTTTCAACCCAGAACCAGATTGGCTTGTTGGAATATGATTCCAAATTAATGGCTAATACCAGCCTGATTAATCACACAACATCACTCAGACGACTCTACTGTTGTTCATCTTGCGGATGGAAATATCACAGTTTACATGACAGTATTAGGGATATGACCTGAAGAAAAAAAAATACAGTATAATAGTTCCATGGCTGTTGATTCCCCCTTTTGGGAGCTGATGCTGACATAAAATGAATAAAAGAGAGAGAGGTAAGGATTGAGGGAGAGGGGAAGGAAAAGTCGGGCAGATAAAAGGCGAGGCAAAGTTTGTTTCTTTTTATGACTCCTGACACTCGTTATACAGGGTTTTCTATCTCGCGTGTGTGTGAGCGAATGAAAGAGAGAGAGAGAGGTGTACGCACAGCGCGAGAGCCTGATTAGCATTGTGCTCCATGTTCCACTGCTGTGGCTCGGAGAGAGAGGGGGAACGAGCGGGAGAGAGAGAGAGAAAGAGAGCGAGAGCATGGTGGAGAATGAGAGAGAGAGGGATGAAGGAGGCAGAAGTGCTGGCTCAGCGCTGTGCCAAAGGAAGGAGGAGAAGAAGAGGAAGAGAGGAGGAGGAGAGGAGAAAGGAGGTGAGAGGTGTTCCCTCCATATGTTTAGAGATGAATGAGAGGAGGGAACAGTACGGGGAAAGAGAAGCAATTAGGCTAGGAGAAGGTACGGTGTACGCTCTCTCTTTGTGCCACACACACACACACACATTGTTTCTCAAAGTCTCTCTCCCTTTCTCTCGTTGTCTTTCTTTTTATTTGCAGTACACTGTAGCGCTAGAACTCACCAGGCATTCATCTCACAAACTGACAAGATTTTATTAGATCCATCACACACAGTGTAACATGTAATGGACCTGTAAGATGTAGTGACCTTAACACAGACTTTCTCCCTGTTTCTCCCCTCGCTTGTGTCTCACTTTCTCTCCTCACACACTCCTAAAACATCTTAATACGCACACACTCTCTATACTTTTTTGCTTTATTACTGTAAGATGGCCTTTATTAAAACACAGTATTGCTGAAGCAGGTTGCACGAGGTTTTCAGTGTCAGCATAACATAAGGCTGCATTGTCAACAAATCCCATTAAAAGAGTAAAACTGACAATGTGTTAGTCCGTACTAACTTCCTGACTGCCCTACCCTACAATTGGTTCCTACTCAAAGGCGTAAATTGTATTTAAATATATTTAAATCACAAATGTGGTTTTTTTTTTATTAAAAAAAGGCTCAGTTATTTCCTAAAACAGCTGTTCACTTTAGTTTTTAGCAAACATTACTCAGACAGGAGGAAATAGTGCATTTGTTGGGAACTATTTTCAGAAGCAGATTAATACGCATTTGGTGCTCTGGAGTATTTATACACAGCAGGATGGTGTGTGTGGGACTACGTCTAAATAAACTACAGTGTGTGTGTTCATGGTAATTAAGGACCATGTCACCCAATGAAACGTTGTGTCTCACTGGTGTGTTTTTAATTGTTTTTGGACAACAATGGAGTTCTATGGCACAGAGGAGAGTATAGAATATGGCCAACCTTATCCTTCAACAAAGGCGTGTTATAATACTACATTAGAACAGAAAACACAAATGATTCAAAACAAAAGAAAACACCATAAAAATTCATATAAAGAAGTGTGATATGATAATACCATCCAGTGTAACAATAAAACTTGACACCATATGTGATATTTATCTAAAAGCCATCATCATCCTGGAATACTGTCAGTCTGAGCCAAACACCAAGATATCACAATTAATTTCCAAATGATATCCTGATGTTTAAAACCACCACACGTAGAGCTGTGAAGAGTGTCCGATAATAATGTGAAAGCAAATTGATTCGTCCTCTTTCTATCAGCGACTCTGGATGTGATCCAAGAGAAGAATTGAGCAAAGAGTCCTTCTCGGTTGTTTAAATTCGTCAAGTCATTGTCGATTCACCCTCCCCTCCAGCCCATTACCCATCTGCTCCAACACACACACACACACACACACACCATCTCTTCTTGAGGATGAGAAACCCCACCTGTGTGTGTGCGTGCGTGTGCGTCTTGCAGGGAGACAGCAATTGGTCATTAACTAATGCACGGTGGGAGAGCGTGTCCGCCGCTGCCGGCCTCGCCGAGGTCAGAGGTCACTGACGCAAAAGCACACAAGTCCCTTGCAGGGCCGACTCCGCCTCATCCATCTCTGTCAGAGTCTCAGCCAAGAACACACACGCACACACACACACAAGCATAAATTGCATAGAGACACATGTGTAGGTATTCTCAGGTGGATACGTAAACACGCAGGCTCTTACTGCCAGACGTGCACACACACACATACACACGTAGGCAAACATTGCCTATGATTACACACACACACACACACACACACACACAGATGGAGCATCCTCAAAGCATCTGGTGTCACTTTCACATGAATTTTATTTGCACTCTCGTGGGAGACAATAGAGAAAGAGAATGACAGCAGCAAGTGTCATGACCTATTTTCTTGTCACGACCTGTGTGTGTGTGTGTGTGTGTGTGTGTGTGTGTGTGTCTGTGTGTCTGTGTGTGTGCTTGTGGACGTTTCTCATCTTGCTTCTGAACAAGTGAGTGGTAACAGGATCTTCAGGTGCACACAAACATGAACACACACACACACATAGTATTTCTTACCCAGATCTTTTTTGGCAATTACCTCAGTAGTAAGTTGTTTCCCACCTACAATCATAAGTTCTGACTTTTATTTTTCCATGTTCAGACTAAACATGGAAAGAATTTTAGAGGCTGCACAGTTGCCCATAAAAATGCAAGATGCAAATGCAAAAAAAAAAACAAGCCAGTGGTCAAATGTGTGCAAACATTTGCTTTGTGTTCAGTCTGAACACACCTTGAACACAACAGTTCAAGGTGGCCTGGTATTAACAGAACTCATCCTTCAGCTATAGTGTGTCTTCCTACTTATCTGTCCTTGTTTTTCCTCTCTACCAGTTCAATGGACTGTTATGTACTTGACACATTGGCTTCTTAGCTCCCTGTGAACAGATAGATAGAAAATGTATCAATGGACTGTTACATGAAAATCAGTGTTA